>CM059283.1:8288154-8300654 GCA_030347295.1 Setipinna tenuifilis | reverse complement strand
AAAATTTAGTTAATATAGGAGTTAATTTCCCAGTGTTATTTTAAGTATAAGAGTGTAAGTTTACATTAAGATTAACAGTAACATTACAGTAACATTAAGAGTTTAAAATTACACTGCAAAACATTGACTCAACTGTAAAGGAGTCAAATATGTAAGGGAGGAGTGTTACTGTAAATTAACACTACAAAGATTGGGACAAAATAAACACTGCCATAGTGTCAAAATTGACTCTCTCAGAGTTGATTTACCACCATAGAATTTGCTGTGCAGCGCCAGAATGGAGTCATAATTAGCATGTTTACCAAATTAGCGTGGGGCATACACTACATTTTTTAGAGAAGACGCATGCTTATATTCCTTCATCATCATTCCAAACCAGTCCAGTCTATGTCAGGGAAAAAGCATATCAGTAGGCAGAGCTAACTAATATTATTATTAATAATATTATATTGCATTATTACTCAATAAGGCTATACTAATTTACAACATATGACACACAGAGCATCCAGTCTACTTTAGGGACAAGAGAACTGTTATTATGTTCAGTGCTCCTCAACTTCACTTTTCACTCTCTCTGCTCTCTGCAGTACTCTTTTTCCTCCTCTCCTTCTCTCCTCTCCTCTTCTCCTCTCTTCTTCTCCTGTCCTTTTCTGCTCCCCTCTTCTGTCTTACCTCTTCACCCTCTGTTCTCTGCAGACTGCATCCCCTGTCCTCTCCTTTCCTTTCCTCCCATCTCTCCCTGCACATCACTTCTCTTCTCTCATCCCTTTATTTCATCTTCTGTTTTTGTCTCTTTCCTGTCCACTTCTCTACCCTCCTCTTTCTGACTTTCTCTCTCTACCTCTCTGTCTTTCTTTCTTTCTCTCTTTCTCTCAATCTATCTCTCTTTCCCTCCGTCTCGCTCTAACTATCTCTATCACTTTATTTCCCTCTGCCCCTCTCTCGGTCTCTCCCTTTCTCTCTCTACCCCGAACTATCTATCTATCTCTCACTCTTACTCTCTCTGTCTCTCTCCCTCTCTCTCTCCCTCCCTCTCTCTCTCTCTCCTCTCTGACTGTAGAGATGTATGAGTGTATCCAGGCGAGTGGTTGGTGCTCTCAGCATCCCCATGGCCTCACTGCCAGCCCACAGCCACAACAAGCCAGTCATCAAACAATATGTCACACACACACACACACACACACACACACACACACACACATAGACAGAATGTCACAACATGTCAGAGAATATGTGCAATAACTGTTACACACAGACATACACAGACACATACACATACACAGACACATATACATATGCACACACACACGCACATGCCGCCCACATACACACATAAACACACAGATGCATACTCACAGACAGAGAGAGAGATACAGAGAAAGGAAGGAAGGGAAAAGGAGTGAGAGAGAATGAGAGAGAGGGAGAGAGAGACAGAGAAAGAGGGAGAGAGAGAGAGCGAGAGAGAGAGAGAAAGAGGGAGCGAGAGAGAGAGATAGAGAGAAAGAGAGAGAGAGAGAACTTTTAGACATCTGGCTGGACACCCCTTGACAGGCCAGTCAGTCTTCCTCAGCTGCCTGCAGTTGTTAACATCCAGATCGCACACACACACACACACACACACACACACACACACACACACACACACACACACACACACACACATATATATACACACACAGGCTTCCTCAGTTGCTGCCTGCAGTTGTTAACATCCAGATTGCTAAAAGCTAATGTCAGAACTTATGTGGAGCTGTCAGATGCTATCAGAAGAGATTACTGCTCTACACCACCTCTGAGTGAGGGAGTGAGTGTGTGTGTGTGTGTGTGTGTGTGTGTGTGTGTGTGTGTGTGTGTGTGTGTGTGTGTGCTTGTGAGTGTGTGTGTGTGTGTGTTTTGTGTGTGTCTATGTCTATGTCTGTGTGTGTCTGTATGTGTCTGTGTGTGTGTACGCTTGTGTGTGTTTAGTGTGTACGTGTGTACATGCGTATGTGTGTGTATATGTGTGTGTGCACGTGTGTAGTGTGTGTAAAAGAGATGGACAGGAAGTCTATGGGTGTGTATAAACAGCCCCACTCTAAGACGTCAGACCGCACACACACACACACACACACACACACACACACACACACACACACTTGCTCGAAGAAGTGAGGCCCTGACAGGCTCAAGACTGTAGCCCATAAAGTTTAAACCGTAGTGATGCGCTCTGAAGACTGGGGGCTAAGCACTCTTAATATCTGCCAAAACGCATCTCAACAGCCCTGGCAGACACACTCACAACACTCACAACGTGTTACCAAGAGGCTTCCCCTTCTTTTTCGCTTTCTATCTCTTCCTCTTTCTCTTTCTCTCTCTCTCTATCTCTCTCTCTCACACACACACACAGTGGTTCTCTCTCTCTCTTTCTCTCTCTCTCGCTCTCTCTTTTTTTTCTTTCTCTTACACAGTCGTTCTCTCTCTTTCTCTCCCTCTCTCTTTCCCTCTCTCTCTCACAAACACACAGTCTTCCTTTCTTTTTTTTCTCTCTCTCTCACACACACTCAGTCTTTCTCTTTTTCTCTCGCTTTCTCTCTCACACACAGACTCACACATAAAGTCTTTCTCTCTCTCTCTCTCTCTCTCACACACACACACACACACACACAGTCTCTCTCTCTCCCTCCTTTCCTCCCTCTCTCTCTCTCAGTGACCACCTGCCCTCATTGTCACCTCTTCTTCTTTTCCTCCTGCACTCTTTTATCTCCCCCCATTACAGGGACAGCTGACTGTCCTCTCACCTTCCTTTTTAAACATGCAAAGGGCAACAGTACATTAACGACCCTTCGGAAATGAGCGTGTGTGTGTGTGTGTGTGCGTGTGGCACACACACACACACACACACACACACACACGCTCATTAAAATAAAACAGGAGTCCGTTCCAAAGGCACCCGAAAGACTCTTAATCATGAGCGTGATGCCCCCCCCCCCCCCCCCAACAGCTGAGCTCTCCGCCCCCGTGCCGCCCATTTAAACGGCCAGAGAGCCACACACTCGGGGCACCGCTCGCTCGCCACAGTGAAACGTCTCAGAGAATGGCCGTTAATTGAATGCGGGTGGGTGGGGGGTGTCGGGGGGTGCTGGGGGTGTCAGGTGGGGGGTGTCGGGTGGGGGGGGGGTCGGGGGTGTCGAGGGTGATGGTATTTTCTGGTCTGTTAATTCCATTAATGCTGCAAACACAGCGCTTTTCCCCCCGCGCTGCCAGCTGCTTGTCCGTCATATTCATTATCGCGGCCACTTCCGCGGCGGCAGCTAATTCATAAAGAGGCGTAAATCTGCAGCTGGGATGGCCCTCGGCCAGGCACCATAAACCAGCCCCACGCCTGCTGGATGCACCCCTCCACTCCGCTCCCCTCTCCTCGCTCCGCTCTGCTCCCCTACGCTCCCCTCCGCGCTCTGCTCCTCTCCGCTCCTCTCAGGGGGTATGAGAGGGGGGACACTGGAAGGGTGGGGTGGGAGGGGGTTGGTGGATGCTGGATGTTGGATGCCCTCGGCCAGGCACCATAAACCAGCAGCCCCACGCCTGCTGGATGCACCCCGCTACCCGCTCCCCTCCGCTATGCTCCCCACCACTCCGCTCTGCTCCTCTCCGCTCCTCTCAGGGGGCATGAGAGGGGGGAGTGGGAGGGGTTGGGTGGGGGTATGGTTGAGAGGAGCTGGGGGGGGAGGGGGTGTTGGATGGGGGTCTTTGTCACCTGGGGGACACACTGCCACATAAGGTGGGGTGGGGTAGTATGGTATATATCTCTCACGTCAATGCCACAACACCCCCCCCCCCACACACACACACACACACACACACCTCATAAGATGGGTGACAGTGTTGGTTGGGGATGGAAGTGCTTTGGGGGTGAGAGGGGCTGGGTGGTGGTGTGTGTGGGGGGTCGTCTGTCACCTGGGGGAACAACTTGGGGCCACATGACAGTGGTGATGGGAGATATATTATTATTATTATTATTATTATTATTATTATTATTATTATTATTATTATTATATCATTAATAATAATAATAATAACAATAATAATGTTGATTATTAATTCGTTTATTATTATAGTATTATTATTATTATTATTATTATTACTCCCATCACCACAACTATACTGCCCTGACCAAAGTGTGAAACTGAGAAAAATTACTTTAAAAATCATTCTTTCCTTACACGTGTTTTCAACCTCACAGCCAAGACAACATCTTATATTTTCCCAAAAAAAAAACAACAAAATTAACTCAACATATTTAGCTACATGATCAAACGGATGTTTATTGTTCATTGTTCTGATGTTTACTGAAAATGATAATGACTCATTTTTCGCCCCCAAATGTGAAGCTTTTTCATACGCTTTTGTGTGGCAGTATACCACTTCCACCCTCCACCCCCCACCCTCACACACACACACACACACACACACACCCTCACCCTCACCAGCAGCCCTCAAGTAACCCTGTGGCATCATTAGCAGAGCTGGGGTAATGGCATCTGGGGTGGGGGGGGCATGTTTGGGTGGGTTAGGGGGGGCCAGAGGGTATGTAGGCATGTCTCTTTGAAAGGGGGGGGGGTGTGGGGGGGTAGGAGACGCAATGTGTTTTTGCCTGGGGGAACTCCATGTAGCAGCCAAAACAAAATGTATTCAAATGTTTCTCTGAGTCAGATGCTTTGTTGTTGGCAAAACATGTGTAAGTGTTGCCGTGTATGGAGTGCATTAAGCTAATGTGAGATACAATTAAAAATATATATACATTAGGAGAACTGTGTACTGCATTATACAGATCAGTGTTTTGTGTGTCTGTGTGTGTTTGTGTGTGTGTGTGTGTGTGTGTATGTGTGTGTGTGTGTGTGTGTGTGTGTGTGTGTGTGTGTGTGTGTGTGTGTGTACATGATGTGTGCATGCGTCCGTGTGTGCATACATGTACTGTATGTGTGTGTATGTCCGTGTGTCTGTGTGTGTTTGTGCTTGTGTGTGTGTGTGAAAGAGAAGAAAAAAAACAAAACAAAAGATGCTGGAGGGACAGAAAAACAACAGATATTAATTATGACTTTCAACGCCCATAGAGCCCTCCATCCTCCATCCTCCAATCTCCAATCGTCCCCCCTGCCACACCCCTTTCCCTGTCTGTCAAAATAACTTTAAATAAGAGCCCCATTACGCCCACCCCCCAAAACATGTCTCCCCTCCCCACCCCACCTCGAAACCACCTCAAAGTCCGCAGCTGTGAGACTCTGACAGGCAGACAGAGAGACAGTGTCTCGGAGGCATCTAGCGACCCCCCCCCCCCCCCCCCACCGCTAACACCATAATATTTATGTTCATGTCGCACATATGTCTGACAAATGAAGACTTTAGCCCAACACAGCACAGTACACCACAGCACAACACACCACAGCACAACACACCACAGCACAGCACAGCACAACACAGCACAGCACAGCACAGCACAGCACAACACAGCGCAGCACAGCACAGCACAACACAGCACACCACACCACAGCACAGCACAACACAGCACATGTAGCGCTGAGGAATGATAAAGCTTTCACTGGTTTTCTTTTTTCTTTTTTTCCCACAACAACAAGATGTATTGGAGGCCTGGTGGTTATCACGTTGGGAGCGCTTTTGAAATATTGCCGAATATAAAGTGGTTGATTTACGGCAATATTATCGCACTTTGGCGGCCATTGTTCACAGGGGGGTTTAACGACTGTTTAGGTTGTCGTTGAATAAGGGATGCGCACATTTACAAATCCGCGCCTTTTTATTGTTAATGGATTCTAAATTCACTTCAAGCGCCGGCCACTTTTACATGCACACACACACACACACACACACACACACACACACACACACACACACACACACACACACACATGCACACACACACAAACACACACACATACACCTATACACATACACACACACACACACACACACACACACACACACACACACACACATACACACTAACACCTACAAACACACACACACCTCTTTGTGGGAACCTGATTACTATGACAATGGTGACACATAAATTTCCAATTAGTTAAAGACTGAAAGACATTTCAGAGAGATGCATTTGCTGGTGCAGGTAGGTTGGAGTCATTTGCCTGGTGGTTTATCTGGCAGTATACATATCATAGTGAGGCCTTAGTGAGTGCACATCACTAATGTGTGTGTGTGTGTGTGTGTGTGTGTGTGTGTGTGTGTGTGTGTGTATGTATTTATGCTGAGAGGCAGTGGTGGAGATTACTCTGACTCCGTAATGTAAGCAGTGGGGGAGGGCGCATGGATGTCAGTCAGTGATTGAAAGCATAGCTGGAAATTAAATTAACACTTCCTGAATGCGAAAATATGCCAAGATGTTCTATACGCCAAAGAGGGAAAATGCCTCTACCAGAGGTTGCCACTTCCTCGATACACTAATACCTTCTTTTGTGATTTTAAGTAAACCATATTACATCTTTAAAGCTCTTTTGTGAGGAAAATGGGTGTAATATACTTGCGTCATGTTGAGTCAGTCTTCACACTATCAGGTTAGCATGAATAGGATTTATCACAGAGCACAAAGTATCATACCTGCCCATTACAAAATAATTTAATGTCTTTTGAAACATCAAAGAGATTTGTGTGGTACTGTGTATTGTACTTTGAAAGAATATTAGATTGGTTTCTTTCATTGTTTTGGTCTTTTTTGGTCTTGTGTGTTTTATCAGATCTCTTCAGCACAGTTTCATTGCTTAGCAGGCTGCCTGTTCCTTCTGCACCTGAGCCTCAAGCACACCGTTTGCCTTGCAGCTAACACACACACACACACACACACACACACACACACACACACACACACGCACACACACACGCACACATACACACACACACACACACACACACAAACACACAAAAAACAGCTTATTTTCAAAAGAAGAAAATGTTTCTCTGGGCTCAACTCTTGATAGGAACTGAGCATGCTATGACCTCTGCTTCAGCACAGGGTCAAATTCCAGCACCCGCCACACACACACACACACACACACACACACATGCACACACACACACACCCGTCCCCAAAGAGTCTCTATGACATCCAAACCCATATAGGCCTACAGTTTTGAAGGAAAAGTACCTTTGGGAAAACAGTTTTAAGCCGCCCTGACGACAAACCTTATTCTTACATTTTTTTACACTTTGGAACTGTTGACTTGATTGCCCTACTTCATTACGGCATATTTGAAAAACTATGGTGGTTAAACTCAACTTAAGATCATGCTGTGTTCTTACAGATGATGTGAACTGCCAAAAATGTGTTTGACAGCGTACTTTAATTGGGTGAATTTATTAAGTTTTAACTTGGTTGTGACACTGTTCATGCATTGTATTGACCTAACACCATCCTACACAGTAACACAAACACACACACAAACATGCACACACACACACCTATCCTACTTAAATACAAAAAACAGATGACCATGCTTTCTTTCTTACAGTGTCCTTCTTACACACACACACACACACACACACACACACACACATGCACACGCACACACACTACATACTGGAACATTAAAACAGTGACTCCATTTCCAAGGGCTGATTTTAGCCATGAAACATGCACATGCACTGTATAATCCTCCAGGTGCCCATAAAATATGCATTAGCTTCTTGTAAACAGCCCGCCAGATAGCGGCTAGCGCTGGGTGTTTATGACCGGGCGTTGGGAGAAGGTGGATGCTGACATGGAGAAAGTCTCTTAACGCTGATGCACATTAAGGTTAACACACACACACACACACACACACACACACACACACACACATACACACACACACACTCACACACACAAGGTTAACACACCCACTGAGAATGGCCACACGCCAAAACACTGAGATAGAGTACATGAGGCAGGGAGGAGACTGCAATTAGTGGGTCCCGTGACTGGTGCCTAGATTAGGTGAAGATTAGGCAAGGATTTGGGGAACTTTCACTTGATCCAGTCAGTGGATAAGGTCACATTGAGCTGTTTTCAGTGGCAGACACACATTTGAACCATTCATGGTGGGCAACGTTTGAGCAGAGAGGGAGGGTTCAGGCTGGGTACAGATAGTCCCTGATCCTGACTGCATTTCTGCAGCCTGGCAGCCTCTGGTTGGGTACCAAAGATTCTAGAGTGCTTTGCTCTGTTCTAGAATCTTGGCTAGGTGCAGTTACTCAGCATCCCTGCATCACCGCATCCCTGCATCCCCGCATCCCCGCATCCCTGGTTCTTGCATCAACCTGCAGCGCAAATGACAGACTACTGAGTCAGCTTTTATCACTCTGAAACTCTGCCTCCCTATCCCGGTAACGCTTTCTTTTACAGTACCCCTTATTGCCTCGTATTTCCCTGTTAAATATATGTGACCTCACAGTAAATTACTCTGAATTTACCTAAGGGGCTTTAACCTAAGGGAATGTACTGAAATCTTTGGTATTACAAAGAGCTTAATGAGATAGAGTATCAAAGTAGACAATCAAAGAAACTATTAGCTTACCCCTGATCCCACCATTACACTCAATTCTGTAAGACAGTCTGTCAGCAGTAAATTGATTAGATATTTTAAAAAAAAACTTCGAAAACACACTTCCTATACCCCCTACCATTAAGGTCACAGTACACGAGGAGAATACACTGTATTCTGAATGTCCCATGTCTACAGTTGTACAAGTATTCCCCTTAGTGTCTCAGTCTCTCAGGCTTCTTTCATCTATATGTGCATCAAAGCCATCACCCACGGCCGAACCCGAGGCAGACTCTCACTCCCTGAGAACAAAGCGCTGCTTACTTTACTCTCAACAGCCTGCAAGCATTTCTTCAACGCCTCTCCATGGTCTCTTCAGCGCCTTTTCCCCCCAAACACACTCTACCCAGCCGCCAGGGGCATCCACAGGCGCGCACACACACACACACACACACACACACACACACACACAGAGGTGAACTCTCCCCTGCTGCCAGAAGCAAATGAAGAACCCTCATCTCGTCATCTCGTCTGTGAGGATCTGAAGAGGCCGTGCAACACGTGCACATCTGCTCGTCTGTCTGATACACAGAGACACACACACATACAGATACACACAGACAAACACACACACATACACACACACTCACACATACACCTACACACTCACACACATACACACACACACACAGATACACACACACACATACAGATATACAGACACACAGACAGACACACACACACACATACAGATATAAAGACACACACACACACACATACTGTACACACACACACACACACACACACACACACACATTTTTCCCATGGGCTACATGGGCTACACATATACATACAGTACCAGGTACCTACTCACAGTGCAGCAAGAGAGCAAACCTGCATGCACACGTGCACACACTGACACATGAAAACTAACCATCCCATTCATTCTCAGACACACACACACGCACATGCACACATGCACACACACGCACACCTGTCGTGCAGCACACATGAAAGAGGGCCAGCAGGTGTGTGAGTGTGTGATGGTTACATGGTGGGTGTGTGGTGGGTATGTGAGTGTGTGTGAGTGTGTGGGGGTTGCGCGGTGGTTGTGTGGTGGGTATGTGAGTGTGTGGTGGTTGTGTGAGTGTATGTGAGTGTGTGGGGGTTGTGTGGGGGTGGTGTGGTGGTTGTGTAGTGGTTGTGTGGTGGCAAAGGCGACCTTGCAACCACGGCCCTGTACCTGGTGATGGGGGGCGAGAGAGAAACAGAGAGAGAGAAAAAAAGATAAGGAGAGAGAGAGGAAGAGAGAGAAAGAGAGAGGCAGACAGAGAAAGAGAGAGCGAGAGAGAGAGAAAGACAGAGAGAAGAAGTCTGAGAAAAAAGCATGATAGTGAGAGAGAAAGATATAGAGAGAAAGAAGGAGAGTGCAACAGAGAGAGATAGCGAGAGAGAGGGGGGGGAGAAAGAGAGGGGAGGAGTGAGAGGGAGAGAGAGAGAGATAGAGAGAGAAAGTCAGAGACAGAGAGAGAAAGCAAAATAGAGAGAGAGGGAGAGAAAGAGAGAAAGACAGAAAGAGAGAGAGAGAGGGTGAGAAGGAGAGAGATAGACAGAGAGGAAGAGAAAGAGTGAGAGACAGAGTTATTGAGAGAGAGAGCGAGCGAGACACAGAGAGCGAGAGAGAGAGAGAGAGAGAAAGGGGGAGAGAGAGAGAAACAGAAAGCGAGAGAGCCAGCGGACCCCATCTGCCGGTCCGTAATGACTGTGCTATTTGGGGCAGGGAAGGTGTGTCTGGAGCAGCTGCTATCTCTCCCCCTGACCTTTTAGCGTTCCTTCCCTCGCCGGCTGACAGATGTGTCAACTCGATTATTTCAAAACAGCCCCGAATAAATAAGCGATTGGAAGCGCGCGGGGGTGGAGGGGGGCAGCGGGGGGGGGGGGTGTGGGGTATGTAACCTGAAGATATGGAGCAAAATGTTGTGTTTCGCAGCTAGACACAGACACACACACGGAGAGACAGACACGCGGGCGTGCACACACACACACACAGCTGTACAGCAAAATGTTGCGTTTCGCAGCTTGACACAAACAGACACACACACGCAGAGACAGACACATACACACACATGCGCACACACACAGACAGTATATAACTTCCACATAGGCTAACATAACCTTGCACACAAAACCTCAAAACCACCCACAGTTTCACAGCACTACAACCCTGTCATAGTACACAAAACTACATTTTTTAAACAGTATTCTCCTCCCCTAACTATAGTCGTTTATGTGTGTGCCTAAGTTTGTCTAAATAACCTGTGTTTGACCAAAAAAGGTTTAACAAACAGGGGACAGCCGAGAGGACAACTGAGGTGACCCACATGCCATTGTGGTGTCTCTGGCCTTGGAGCAGTACTGTTAGAGAGGCGGGGGGTGAGAGGCGGGGGGGGTTGGAGTGGGCGTCTGAGAGGGGGGGAGTGGGGGGGGGGGCTCAGGTGTGTCTGTGGAGGAGCTGAATGGATTCCCTCTGCCATTTGGATCACAGCTGAGGAGCCCCCCTTGACAACAGGGGGTCTTTCTGTGTGTGTGTGTGTGTGTGTGTGTGTGTGTGTGTGTGTGTGTGTGTGTGTTTGTGTAGGCATGAGTACATGTGTGCAATAGGGGTTAGGGTTTGGGTTGTGTGTATGTGTGTGTGTGTGTGTGTGTGTGTGTGTGTGTGTGTGTGCATGTGTGTGTGTTTGTGTAGGCATGAGTACATGTGTGCAATAGGGGTTAGGGGTTGTGTGTGTGTGTGTGTGTGTGTGTGTGTGTGTGTTGGGGTGGGGGCTAATTGACTCAGTGAGTGATTGGAGGACAGTGAAGAGGCGACTGCAATCAGACCAGCTCTGATGGAGTTTGATGACTCCGTAAATAGTCTTCAAATGGAGGAGCAGGTGCTGTTTTCAAGCAATCCCCAGTCCTCCTTCTCGTCAGTGTGTGGGAAGGAGTGTGTGTGTGTGTGTGTGTGTGTGTGTGTCTGACAGAGGACCAGGTGGGAGTGTGGGTGTGGGGGTGTGGTTATTTTTCTTGGGGTAGGTGTTGTAAGTGTTTGCATGGTTTGTGAGGAAACAAGTGTGTGTGTATGTGTGTGTGTGTGTGTGTGTGTGTGTGTGTGTGTGTGTGTGTGTGTGTGTGTGTGTGTGTGTGTGTGCACGTGTGTGTGTGTGTTTGTGTGTGTGTGATTCTGTCTTACTTTGGGGTAAGAAGAGTACAAAGGTCTAATTACTATGTTATGTATGTGTATCGGTACACAGTGCATCTTGTCTTCATGCGTGCGTGTGTGTGTGTGTGTGTGTGTGTGTGTGTGTGTGTGTGTGTGTGTGTGTATCTTTGAGGTTAGGAAGGGGCCCCACAGTCTCTTCAATGATCTTGAACATTACAAACAATTTACAGCTCACCTCACAGGGGTCTTATGAAGAACCAGAAGCCTGTCAGCCAATAGATGCCCTTCAGGAAGCCTGTCAGCCAATAGATGCCCTTCAGGAAGCCTGTAAGCCAATAGATGCTCTTCAAGAAGCCTGTAAGCCAATAGATGCCCTTCAGGAAGCCTGTCAGCCAATAGATGCTCTAGTAGTGAGATAGGACACTGTCAGTAGAACGGTATTGTTGCACCCAAGGAGAGTCTCTATTAGCATCTGTGTACAAACCAGTAATGAAGAGATTTTCACACACTACATCAGTAGAAGATAAAAGTCTTGGCAAAAATAGTGTATATTTGTTGACATAAACCAGATAATAAGAGCAGACATTTCAGCCTGGTTGCTTTTCTCAAAACTTGTCTTCTGTTTCTTCTTTGTCTTCTCGTTCTTCTCGTTTTTTCACAGGGTCCGAAACTCTCATCTCTCACCGAAAACGGGACACTACAGTATAATATCATTGCTCTCGATCTAACCTTGAGGAATCTGTGAGATGTCTTAAACCGATATGGTTCAT
>CM059283.1:8278154-8285654 GCA_030347295.1 Setipinna tenuifilis | reverse complement strand
TCACTCGTTCCTTTTGGTGGAACATCTGTTTGTTTTGGCTTTGGCTTTGTCCTCTCCTGCACTTCCCTCTCTCTTTCCCTTTTTTTATCATTTGCCCATGCTGGAAGGAAGAAGAGAAGAGAACAAAAAAAAACACACTCGCTTTACAGAATGTGGGTCACTAAGCCATTCAGTCGTGTAATCTATCAAGACACTGTCCAGCTGTGGAGCTTGTTCACACACACACACACAACAGCACCGGGGCCGGGATGGGATGGGATCTGTACACACACACACACACACACACACACACACACACACACACACACACAGTAAGAGCTGTTTGCTGGTGTTCCTCAGAGCTGATGTATATTGAATGGGCACTGGTGGTACTGGTGGCATCGGTGGCACATGGCAGCTTCCTCATGCCACATGCATATTTCAGCACTGTTTTCCCAGGAAAGGGAAGAGAGAGGAAGAGAGAGGGAGGGAGAGAGAGAGGGAGGGAGAGAGAGCTGTTTTCCGAGAAAAGAGAAATCAGGTTGCCTAGTTTGGTGACACAGAGATCCGGGGTGGGTGAGGTGGTTGGATGCGGTTCCTCCTTTCATGGTCCTTAATGGGGGTTTGGTTTTCCATTCTTTGGCCCTTCCTGGAGGTTCGGTTTTCCATACTTTGGCCCTTCCCGCAGGTTCGGTTTTCCATACATTGGTCCTTCCGGGAGGTTCGGTTTTTCCATACTTTGGCACTTCCTGGAGGGTCAGTGTTCCTTATTTTGGCCCTTTCTGGGGACCAGGTTTAGCAGGACTAATGCTGGCAGGGCCCTACACTCAAAAACAATAATGGGGCCAGTAATGGTTCTTCGGAGTGATGCCATAGAAGAACCCTTTTTCTAGTGCTTCAAAGAACCGTCGAGGCAATAGTTCTTTAAAGAAACATTTGACGCTGATATGACATAGCACAGCCCGTTATGATCTGAGGGTCTGAGAAACCATTTCTAATGTGAAGAAGCTTTCACATAATGTAATGCGGACAGTGGAGCTTGTTCACACACACACACACAACAGCACCGGGGCCGGGATGGGATGGGATCTGTACACACACACACACACACACACACACACACACACACACAGTAAGAGCTGTTTGCTGGTGTTCCTCAGAGCTGATGCATATTGAATGGGCACTGGTGGTACTGGTGGCATCGGTGGCACATGGCAGCTTCCTCATGCCACATGCATATTTCAGCACTGTTTTCCCAGGAAAGGGAAGAGAGGGAGAGAGAGGGAGAGAGAGGGAGGGAGAGGGAGGGAGAGAGAGGGAGAGAGGGAGGAGAGGGAGAGGGAGAGAGAGAGGGAGAGAGAGCTGTTTTCCCAGGAAGGAGATCCAGGGTGGGGTGGTAGGGTGGTCGGATGCGGTCCTTTCTTTCATGGCCCTTCTCAGAGGGTCGGTTTTCCATACTTTGGCCCTTCCCGCAGGTTCGGTTTTCCATACTTTGGCCCTTCTCAGAGGGTCGGTTTTCCATACTTTGGCCCTTCCCGCAGGTTTGGTTTTCCATACTTTGGCCCTTCCCGCAGGTTTGGTTTTTCCATACTTTGGCACTTCCTGGAGGGTCGGTGTTCCTAATTTTTCCATTTCTGGGGTCCATGTTTAGCAGGACTATTGCTGGCAGGGCCCTAGACTCTAAAATAAGTAACGGGGCCAGTAACGGTTCTTCAGAGTGATGCCATAGAAGAACCCTTTTCCAGTGCTTCAAAGAACCGTCGAGGCAACAGTTCTTTAAAGAACCATTTGACGGTGATATGACATAGCACAGCCCATTATGATCTGAAGCTCGGAGGAACCGTTTCTAATGTGAAGAAGCTTTCACATAATGTAATGTGGACAATGGAAAAGGTCAGCAAACCACACAGAGGCAGAAAATAACAGCTGGAAGGTTATATGTTTTTTTTTTCTTTCTTCATTCTTCAAAAACATCTTTTTATTCTATTTATAAACATCTCTTGGGGCTGCGTCGGAAAGAGGGAAAGCAGTAGAGGAGAAAAAAAGAGGACATTTGCATCGGAGGAGTGTTGTGTTGCAGTTTAACAAAAAAAAAAGAGAAAAGAAAAGAAAAAAAGGGAGTGATGAATTTTTTAAGGAAGAAAACTGGTGCAGAGTAACTGTAATGCACGCTGGTGTGCAGGATAATCCACATGGGGTCATAAATATGATGAGTAATGAGAGAAGAGAGAAAAGAAAGAAAAGAAAAGAAGAAAAGAGAAGAGAAGAGAAGAGAAGAGAAGAGAAGAGAAGAGAAGAGAAGCACCAGCATCCCTAAGCAGAGCACCAAAAGCAGCCCTCTCCAGGGACTCTCACTGTGGGGATGATTAATCTATGGGCCTGTGGATCAGCATAACGCTGTGTCAATACCACAGCACAACAACACAGCGATCAATAACGGATCAATACATATGTTTTTTAATATTATTCATAAAGCCCTGTGTGACCCCCCCCACCCACACACACACACACACACACACAGCTATATGTGCCTTATAATGATGTATGAGCAGTGGTCATAAATCAAAGTCATTACTGCGAAACTGTAATTGCACAATTATCGCTACACACACACACACACACACACACACACACACACACACACACACACACACCGCTAGCGCTAGCGACACAATAGGGTTTATATGGACGGCGGTGAGCAGTGAAACGCTACACGGCTAACGCGGAGTGACATTGTCAAGTTGGCGTTCGGCGTTATTTATTCAGAGGGGTCGTCTGTGTCGGCGCTTTAGTGCGACGGGAGGGAACCGGAGCTACGGAATCCCACCGCCCCGCTGACCAACCCCGTGGCCCCGGTCATTTATCACCCCCCCCCCCCCCCCAACCCCCAACCACACACACACACACACACACACACTCCTGACAGCACACACACGGGAAACCGCTCAGGACCACTACTCAGGATACTACAGTATACTGTATGTGTGCACCACTATGTCCGCCACTCCCCATGTGTACTTTGAGATGTTTTCAAATATCTCAATATTGATATCTTTTTCTTGAAACGTCAGATAAATTTAAATAAAAAAAACAGGGTTAGATGATGACAATTTTACAAATTACATAGCAACGGCAAGAAAGACTTATCTGTGCAAAATATAAACAGACGTAACTGGAGGAACAGATGTAGTGTTTTTGAAATACGTACGGATATCAATATATCGATATCTTTTTAAACATCAAATTAAAAAACAGATTAGGTCGATGACAACTACAAATCACATATGAAAAAAGACCAATCTGTGTAAAGCATAAACAGAAGTAATTGGATGTACAGGTTAACTGTCTTGAAATACTAATCAATATTGATATCTTTAATAAAAAAAAATAGGGTAAGACGATGACAACTTAAAAAATCAGATAGCAAAAAGAAGAACAGAGTGATCTGAGTAAGACATAAATAAAAGGTAATGGAATGAACAGAATAAGAAATGATGGTCAAGATCAAAGAGGAACCAGAGCTCATGGGGGGGAACCAGTGAGCTGTGACACACAGGAAGTGCAATGAGAGGAACAGGAAGCAGGAAGTAGAGGGGGGGATACTGTAACTGTAACTCAAGGGAGAGGGAGAGGGGAGAAGGTGCCAGCAGCAGCCTCCAAGGTCATGGCTTGGGCTGGCTTCTTGGAGGCCTACATACATACATACATACTGATGAAATATCGGCCTTCCCTCGGCAGATTCCCTCAGCTGTGTGTGTGCAGTCCTGGATAAAACCATCTGCTACATAAATAGATGGAGATGTCTGGAGCAGAGGGGAGCAGCCAGACAAGAAGAAGAAGAGGCCATTTGTAACAGTCAAAGGAAGAAAACCGCCGTAAATGTGTTATTTATTTTTCTGCTTTATTTATTCACTCACTTCCTTGCTTTGCTCACAGTCATAGAAATGATTTCTATTTTGGTTTGTCAGTATTTCCTCTAAATAAATAAAATAAGTAAATAAAATAAATACATTTACATGTAATTCATTAATTAATTACTTTTTGAAGAAGATATTGAGACAAAACAAAAATTGGAATTACCTCTTTGCTCACAGTCATAGAAGTAATATCTGTTTTGGTTTGTCTCAGTATCATCTACATAAATAAGTAAATAAACAGATAAATACATTTACATTTACTTCATTAATTAATTATTGTTTTGAATAGGATATTGAGACAAAACAAAAATTGGAATTACCTTTATGGCTGTGAGCAAAATAATGATTTAAATAAATATGAGCTTGTAAAATATACAAGTATAAGCCAGGCATTTTGTTGTTTGTGGGGGAAAATCTGTGGATTTACCTTTAGATATGTCAGTTGTACTTATAAGAGATAGAGACAGAAGATTATCATCTACTCCTGAATAAGGTACGTTATGTAGCAGACATGCTTATCCAAAGTGACTTACTGTACAACACCATTAGCATTAATACCACAATAGCATTACATTACATGTACAATCACCATCCACATTAGAATAATGACAAATGGGTCAATTTAAACATCCAATTAACATCTAATTAAAGTGCAATAACTTCACATTTGCATGTATAAAGCATGACTCAGAGAAATTAACTTTTAGTATTAAGTGAATTGATGGGGATTTAAAAGGTGAGTTTTTATATGATTTACTGAAATGTTTGACACAGTTTATAATAACAGGTGTGTGTGTGTGTGTGTGTGTGTGATCACCCGTCACAATAAACAGTCAGCAGGGGTTGTGTGTCCATGTTATGTCAGTGTGTGTGTGTGTGTGTGTGTGTGTGTGCATGCATGTAAGCATGCGTTTCTTTATGTGTGTGTGTGTGTGTGTGTCTGTCTGTGTGTGTGTATGTGTCTGTGTCATGTCAGTGTGTGTGTGTGTGTGTGTGCATGCATGTAAGTGTGCATTTCTTTATGTGTGTGTGTGTGTGTGTGCGCCCTAAATCTTATTTAGAGTCTGCTAATTCTTACACACTCTACTCTGAACGCATCACTATATCAAAGTATCAGAGTAATCGAATATCTAATTTATTTGCTTGTCTTTTCTCTGCCAATACTTGAGTTAAACCAGGCGTTTTTACACTCTGGCCAATAAAAATGTTGATTAAAGTCCGGCTGGATGCTGGATGCTGAGCTGCATCTTCTGATGCTGAGGAGTCTTGGAGTGAAGTGCCCAGTGTACGGGTGTCACGGCCAGCCCAGCTCAGCTCGGATGGGAAGCCATTAAACAGCAGAAAAAGGAAATGGCCGCCTTGTTGCTTAATCGACCTTTATTGGCCTTCTGGTTCATTTGAGGGTGAGAATTAAATTAATATGGCCATTCCTGGCCCGCATAGTATTGCAATAAAGGCCAGCAGAAGAAGAAGAAGAAGAAGAAGAAGAAGGGAGAAAAGGAGGAGGAGGAGGAGGGAGGGAGCCTCTGACTTGCTCTGACTAAAGGCCCCGGCCTCCCCGTTTTTACGGCCTCTGATTTAGTGTTCCTCTTTTATTAACTGCCTTTCATTCTCCATATTGACATGCAAGCAAAGCGGGCCGTAATCCAGCTGAGCGGCTGCAGGGTCCTCTGACTTTATGAGCCCTCGCCGCCATTAGGAGGGAAGGGAAGGGCAGCGTCGCAGCAGCAGCGCAGGAAATATCACCGCCACAGGATCACAAGATAGTTAGATAGATATGCATGCAATACAATACATGGATATGCATGCAAATATATATACACACACACTGTCTCTCTCTGTATATGTGGAAGTATAATATCAAGATATTTAGATATGTAGACGTGTATATACTAATAATATATATATATATACGCCGGCATTAGGAGGGAAGGGCAGCGTTGCAGCAGCGCAGGACATATCACCATCGCCACAAGATCACAAGATAGTTAGATATGGAGGCATGGAGATACATGGACATACATGCAAATATATATACACACACACTCTGTCTCTCTCTGTATATGTGGAAGTATAATATCAAGATATTTAGATATGCAGATGTGTATATACATGCAACTATATATATACAGTATACACACTCACTCTCTCTCTCTCTCTGTATATGTGCAAGTATAATATCAAGGGTCCTCTGACTTTATGAGCCCACGCCGCCATTAGGAGGGAAGGGAAGGGCAGCGTCGCAGCAGCAGCGCAGGAAATATCACCGCCACAGGATCACAAGATAGTTAGATAGATATGCATGCAATACAATACATGGATATGCATGCAAATATATATACACACACACTGTCTCTCTCTGTATATGTGGAAGTATAATATCAAGATATTTAGATATGTAGACGTGTATATACTAATAATATATATATATATACGCCGGCATTAGGAGGGAAGGGCAGCGTTGCAGCAGCGCAGGACATATCACCATCGCCACAAGATCACAAGATAGTTAGATATGGAGGCATGGAGATACATGGACATACATGCAAATATATATACACACACACTCTGTCTCTCTCTGTATATGTGGAAGTATAATATCAAGATATTTAGATATGCAGATGTGTATATACATGCAACTATATATATACAGTATACACACTCACTCTCTCTCTCTCTCTGTATATGTGCAAGTATAATATCAAGGGTCCTCTGACTTTATGAGCCCACGCCGCCATTAGGAGGGAAGGGAAGGGCAGCGTCGCAGCAGCAGCGCAGGAAATATCACCGCCACAGGATCACAAGATAGTTAGATAGATATGCATGCAATACAATACATGGATATGCATGCAAATATATATACACACACACTGTCTCTCTCTGTATATGTGGAAGTATAATATCAAGATATTTAGATATGTAGACGTGTATATACTAATAATATATATATATATACGCCGGCATTAGGAGGGAAGGGCAGCGTTGCAGCAGCGCAGGACATATCACCATCGCCACAAGATCACAAGATAGTTAGATATGGAGGCATGGAGATACATGGACATACATGCAAATATATATACACACACACTCTGTCTCTCTCTGTATATGTGGAAGTATAATATCAAGATATTTAGATATGCAGATGTGTATATACATGCAACTATATATATACAGTATACACACTCACTCTCTCTCTCTCTCTGTATATGTGCAAGTATAATATCAAGGGTCCTCTGACTTTATGAGCCCACGCCGCCATTAGGAGGGAAGGGAAGGGCAGCGTCGCAGCAGCAGCGCAGGAAATATCACCGCCACAGGATCACAAGATAGTTAGATATGCATCTCTCTCTGTATATATGTGAAAGTATAATATCAAGATATTTAGATATGCATACATGTATATACATGCAAATATATATACACACACACTGTCTCTCTCTGTATATGTGGAAGTATAATATCAAAATATTTACATATGCAGACGTGTGTATACGTGCAAATATATATACCGTACTCTCTCTCGCTCTCTCTCTCTCTCTCTCTCTCTATATATATATATATATATATATATATATGCAAATATAATATTGCGATATTTAGATAT
>CM059283.1:8263154-8273154 GCA_030347295.1 Setipinna tenuifilis | reverse complement strand
CAGGATTCAGGGTTTTAAGAGGCAGGGTGGGTGAATGTCACGCCGACAAAGCGCTCCTGTCACATCTCGTGATTTAGACCTCAGTGACAGGAATACTGCCGGCCTGTCGGCTGGTCGGCCGGTGGGTCGTTCGGCTGGTCGGTGGTGTCTCTCGGGGGACACGGTGGAGTTCATTGGCCAGTGGCTCTGGCTTAATGATTTATGATGGGACGGGACGTGGGGGGGGGGAGCTTTGTGGGGGTCCCCACGGACCACCCCGAGAGCTTCTCGTCTCGGAGTGACCGGCCGGCTCTTTTTTATTGAAGTTCTGGGAATCAATTATGCTAACTGGCTCTAATGAATGCACTTTGGGGAACCGCGCCAGCACTCTCAGCGATCGCAGCCATTTGCATATTGATGACATAAGGACAGTTCACGCAAAGCAGTGATGAAATACGCTGGTAATATGCCCCCCCCCCCCCCCCTCTCTGTTTTTCTCTCTCCATCTCTCTCTTTCCCTCTTTTTGTCTCTCGTTCTTCCCCCTTCAGTCTCTCTCTCTTGCTCTTTCTCTCTCACTCTCTCTCACTCTCTCTCACTCTCTCTCTCTCCCTCTTTCTCTCTTTTTCTTTCCCCTTCTCTCTCTCTTGCTATCTTTCTCTTTCCATCTCTCTCTCTCCCTCTTTCTCTCATTCTTCCTCTTTTTCTCTCTCTTGTTCTCTCACTTTCTCTCTCTTTCTCTCTCTCTATTTCCATTGCCCTTACTTTCACACACACACACACACACACACACACACACACACACACACACACAGACACACACACACACACACACACAGACAGACACACATACACACACACACAGAGACATTACTGAATCTTTCTCAGCTTTCTGTAGTCTGAAGTCATCGTGAGCGAGACGGTTGCGGTGAGTGGAGGCTGGACCCGGTCCAGCATTGCCCAGCGTCCCCCGGGAGGCCGGAGATATTGTGTGCTTAGAGAGGCCAGCCATTTAGCCGAGAGGTTAACGTGCATTAAAGATGTACTCAGCTGGTTGTGTCTGTGTAATGGTCATCTGGCAATGTTTTCAGCGCTGAAATGCATTAAGGCAAATATGCAGGCGGGGGAGTGTGTGGGGGTGGTGGGGGTGTTGTGGTGTAGAGAGGAGGTGGGCAGATGTCGGATGGACACAATGGGCACACAAGTGTAGTAAATAAAGTTATCAATATTACATACGCCTTGGAAAAAAAATGTGGAGCCGTAATGCTTTACTGATGTAAGTGTTAAAGAGTAATCAACAGGGAGTGGTTCAAGAGGACAATTTACTGTAAGTAACATTTTTTTTGTTTGTTTCATTCTGAACCACACAAAAAATATTTTGTTGGTTTACTGACTTTTTAGGTTGGATAATAATGGACAAATATCACATCCAGATTTTTAGAATATTCCTGTATATGATATATTTCAAGTAAGTATGTTTTCACAGAAGCAGGCTAATTAATTAGTGTGATATTAAATTAAGTAATATTTACATTAATATTAGCAGTAATATTTATAAAGTGAGGGAAGATGTGGAGGGACCGTCAGGCAACCTGCTGGATGGGCTGAGGTGATTGTCTAAGAACAGAAACAAAGTCCGCAACACCAGTATGCTTCCAAAACACGTTTTTAATCATAACATTTCAGGAACGCGACCTTTATGAGATTTAACTTTACCCAAAACATTATGATTAAAAACTTGTTTTGGGAGCATACTGATGTCGCAGACTTTGTTGTTTCTGTTCTTTGACTTTCCTTTTTTTTTGGTCCAGCACCCAGACTACCTGAGGGGGATGCTTGTGTGTGCCTTAGGCCCACACAGTTTCCCAGGTGATTGTCTGGCACCACTCTACCCACACTGCAGAATAATCATAATAATCATAATCATAATAAGTGCAGACACTCTAACTTGGCTTAACAGATGCAGAGACTGTAACTTGGCTCAACAGATGCAGGCACTGTAACTTACACACACACTGTCTGTCTCCCACATCCACATCCCACCACCACTCCATAAGTTTCTTTCCGAGACAATGCAAGTGTCAATCAAAAGTACCATGCCACCCTGAGGTAGGAGGGTGGTGGCAAATGTTTATGACTTGTGGTGAGGAAGGGGTTAGTCGTGGGCTTTCGGGAGTCGGGGGGCAGGTGGGGGGGGTTAACTCGGAAGGGGGGCCCTGTGCTGCTGATGAGGCCCCTCTCCTCACCTGAGGGGTGGAGACGAGAGGAGGAGGAGGAGGAGGAGGAGGATGAAGGATGCTCTGAGGGTCTCTCTCCGGCTCCAGCTCCAGCTCCAGCTCCAGCTCCCCTCTCGTTTGGGCGTGCGGGGCCCCGGCGTCCTGACATATGTCACTCCCAATCTGCTCAGCGGCAGCTCATCTCCCTGACATAACCTGTCAGCTCGCTGCAGAAGGGAAGGAGAGAGAGAGAGAGAGAGAGAGCTGGCTGCACAATGCACTCCCATCCACGTGGATGGCAGAGAAAGAGAAGGAGGTGGAGGAGGAGGTGGAGGAGGTGGTGGAGGTGGGTAGTGGAGGAGGAGGAGGAGGCAACCCAGCACACTGCTAATTGGTGTTTTTGTGATAATACCATCTGTTCTTTAAGGAAGTGGGCCTCAAAACACATTCTCCCTTCCGCATACATTAATGCTCAAGACAAACAAACAATGCGGCAGCCACCTGGACGGAGCCAGCGCAGAGAGGAGTCCAAGAGGTGAGTCTGAGCAGAGGACAGGTAAAACACGCAAAATATATACACTCCTAAACACCTTAGACACATAAACATGTTTATGTGATTTACGCTAAAATGAATAAAACTAGCTTTGTGTGGAATCCAGCTTCGAATACTGAAAATCATTATTCGGTGTTTTTAATTAGAAGAAAGATAAATTACACACATAGTAATTCAGACCTCACTTTGCTGGAACATTGCCCTTGACTTTCTCTTTCTGCCTCTTTTTGCCTTCTGCCTATACAGGAAAACTGCGGGGAATAAATTGATGGTTTAAATGAAAGAGGCAGCTTGCCACCATGTGGCGATGTGTGGTACTGCAGACATGTCACGTACGGCCTCCAATGCCAAAGTGTTTAGACACCTCTGCGATGTAAAAGGAGGCTGTATATATTTTAATCTTTAGTATTCTGGAAAAAAAAAAAAAAAAACTTTCATCATGTTTGGAGATATTTTATACAAACTGCCAGCTTTGACACTGATTGGATGTTTTCATAGTCCTGTAAAAAAAGTGGTGTAATATTTTTTTTTTATCTCTATCTGGAAATTAAGAAAAAATAAATAAAAAATGGCATTTCTTTCAGCAAGTTTAGGGAGATTTTCAAACCACCATCTGATTAGACCACGAACACTGATTAGATTGCCCTGAAGCAGTTATTACACCACTGACATGTGCAAACATTACAAAGACTCTCTGAGTCAAGCAGAAGCTCATTACTACGTCTGCAATGATTTACGTGCCTGCTGTAACAGGATATCAATGCTGTCAAACACATGTGTCAGAAACTAAATAACAAAATGACAATCATCTTTGCTGGTGCAGTATTTTAAAAAAGTGCTGCCTACTTACCAACTTTAAAAAAAAAACAAGACGACGTGCCATGCTGCGTGTATTTTTTTATATTGATTAACTTGCACTATTTTTTCTTGCACTGTTTTTTTGAAAGTATCATGAACATGTTAGTGCAAGTTACACCAATGTTTCTAAGCAGCACTGTGAATATGTGGATATGTTATGTCTAGATTCCAAATGCACTGCTCGATGCGATGGCTGTGTTTTACAGTGGCAGGCTGTTACAGTGGAATCTCCCTGGTCTCAATCCCATGGATGATTAAGCATGATAATTAAGGTTTTTGGACATTATCCACCGAGGCCCCTGCCTAACAGCTGGTGACATCCATGCGTTTGAAGCAGAGGAGTGCATTATAATGAATCCCAATTAATTTCAATGATCACAAAAGTCTGCTTCTGGCAGTGTTACAAAACTAATAAAAACCATTCAGCAGGAGACAAGGTTTATTGCAATTTCTGTCAGCGATAAGCTTTTAGTCAGAGGCAACGTATCAAATTTGGGCCAAGAGCCCGTAAGCTGTTTTAAATAGCTTTAATCTTTTAAAACAAAAACACAAAAAAAAAATCCACACGCTTTACTCTCAGGTGCAACAATTCATTATTGCAGGCACATTTCATTCAATTAACAAACTGTAAGAGTTTTGGCCATGAACCAAAATGAAAATAAACACAGAGACAGAGGAGTTAAACCCTGGTTTGGTAATTTAGCTCTGCTGATATTTCTGCTCCCAACTTCAGGAAGTTTCAGAGTTTTCATTAGAAATTGGGGAATCCCTGCAGCCATTGTGCACAGACCTTAATAAGAAATAACCCCTAAAACCCTTAAAACATTTAAATTCCAGAGGTGAAGCAAAGTCCACAAAACTGTTTACTTCATCTAATGGAAGAGTTGTAGGGTGAAGTGGAAACCCGGTTTCTCATCATGAAACAATAATGAAGACCAACTAACAAAACTAACAACCACTAAACCAACTCTCTCCCTATAGGTGCCTCATGCTTGTATAATTCTCCCTGTGTAGGAAGTATACTGTATGTGTCTGTAATGTCCCTGCTCTGGGAAACTTATTTAGGCACATGCTTCTTCTTGTATGTATGTATGAAGGTAGCCTGCTTACTCTGTGTTCCTCTACACCTCTGTTAGATTATCACGTCCTCCTTTTTGTAATTTGCTTTGGATAAAAGTGTCTGCTAAGTGTAATGTAATGTAACCAACTGCTTCTCTCTGGCTTCTGGCTAGGTAATTCACACCCTGGTCCTCAGCTTGGTTTTGGTGGGGTTCACATTTAAAAATAATCATGTCACTGTGGAATGAATGAGCTGGCCTTTGCGGTGTTCACCCCCTAAGAAAAGCAATGTAGAAATCTAGGCCTACAAAAACAAAAACTAAAATATCATTCTTTCAACAGTTGAAAATGTAGACAGGAAAGAACTAAAGGAAAAATAAAAGTTAGGAGAATATTCTGTATTCCCATGAAAGATTCAGATGACATGGATGCAAACATTTCTATTCGGTGTTGTACTTTTCCCCTGAATATGCCTATCAAATGAAAAATCTATGGTTAATATTTAAGCGTTATTAATGATGCTTTACCAAGGATTTAATGGCAATATAAATAACATTTTTAATGAAATAAAGTGAGAAATTAACATTAGTTGGACCACACACAGTGCTGCATTGTGTAAGCATTGGCTTGAGAAGTGTATTTATTTACCCAAGGCTGAAATGAGACATAGAATGAAAGCCTGCGTAAGTTCTGCCAGGAAGACTCCAACATCACGGAAGCGCACTTCGCATTCGGCCAATCAGCGGCCGCCACCTGCTTTAAAATGACATACCTAACTCACCTTTTCCGCTGCTTCAGGTACCGGTGTTTTGAAGTCCCCTCCTCCATCCCCACCACCACCAGTTTGGTCCAGTCTACCCGTGCGCCCGGGGGTGTGTGTCTCGGTTCCAGTTACACTCCGCGGCAGGATCCATCGGACCCCTCAACATTAGACCCGGGCTGATGACTGGACCTCCGCCAAAGACTATTCTCTACTTGTCAACTATTGTTAAATCTCATATTAAATCCCTTTAAACCTTATGCCTTTCTCTGAGTCTTTCTGGCTGAACTATTATCTTGTGTAAATTTCTCATCTTGGTCCCGAGCTTTGAGCTTGATGAGTCCATGCAATATTGTTTTTTTAAGTGATCCCTTCCTCTTTGTAAACAGCTCTATTCTGATTGGATAAAATAGGCAAGGACGATTCGTGTATTTAAGATACTATCTGTGTAATTCAAAAATAAAATTGTATTTTGCATGAATATTATTGAGCTGAAAAATATTAGAATAGGCTATCTGAATTATCAAAATACTTGTGTATACTTGTTTTATTGTTTATATACAGATATTGCAAAATCCACTTGGTCAGATGTTTATGTGATACCATTCTTCAACAAAGAATATAGCCACTGAGAGGTGCTTTTGGGGGTCCTGTGATCTTCACCAATCAATTGTACTTGTACTTTGGTTTGTACCACTTGTCAAGTTTAGTTGTTGATTTTGTGTGTATATGGAATGTAAGAGATGGGTCACTTTTGCTTTGTTTGCTGGTACTTTAATTTTAAAAAGTAGGCCTATGCTTGTGTGTTTTTAAAATACAATACAGTATTCTATTTTTATTCATTGGTACTGTATTTTGAGAGATTATTTTAATACACTTAATAATGGATTTCTATGTTGTGTTTCATTTTAAAATAGGCTACAGGTTGGTGTATTTTGCATATCCAAGAGCCTGCACCATAGACAATGGAAGGCCTGCACAGGCCTACCAAAACTTCTCTTGTGCACAGATCATAGGCACAGATGCGGACCAATACCATGATCCTTTGCGGTAGCCAGGAGGGACGGAAGCATCTGCAATTCCATGGCAACGTCGTAGCGCGCTGACTAAAGTGTGCTAGCTTTCCTAGCTAAACAAGCTAAGAATACAGTTACATGTAGATAGCAAGCTAGCGGTGTTCTCTTGCCACACAGCATTCCATACATTGTTTTTCTCACCTCAAGTGTTTTATTAAGAACTTGTCCATGTACTCCTTCATAATGAGTCGCACTCCTGATGCAAGAGCGAGGTAAGAAAAGAACACTGCCTAGCTTTAGCCAACATTCGGCAGCATCATTCACAGTTTTGCTAATCCTGAATGTTTTGAAAGGCTGCGTTCGATAGACTAATTTGAAAACCTAAGAAAGAGTGCATTAGTAGTTTAAATTCTTTGAAGCTAGATGATGCCAGTTGGCGTGCATCTTATCGCGTAACAATACCGAGCTATCCTAGCATAACGAGTATTGGTCTCTTTTTCTACCCTCTGCCATACTTAATAAACAAACATGCAGCAGAATTTTTTCATTACTTTTAATAAACAACGAATCTTACACAATACACAAAAAGGTGATGAAACTGGCGTTAAGGTCAGATATCCTAACGCTGTACGTATGTGTTCTGTTACATCTATGCAGAGATACGCAGACGAAGCAAATACAAGACAACATCACTAATACAGAAAAGCATTTCGGGGAAATGTGCCAACTATTTGCTGCCTATGTCCGTAAAACGGCGAGACTACGGGATAAAGCAGATCTTCTGGTCCGAGAAATCAACATGTATGCCGACACAGAAACGCCAAACCTGAAATCTGGTCTGAAACATTTTGCCAACCAACTTTCCCAAGTCCAAGATTATCGCCAAGCAGAGGTACCATGCAGATATGCCATGTAACATACAAGCACTTTGCGTGTTGGCAATGTTGTTCCTTTGGCCTCAGCTTGCCCACTCTGCAAAACCTTTCATGGTCCCTTACCACTGTTAACATTTTCACAGGTAGAGAGACTCGAGGCCAAAGTCATAGAACCTTTGAAGGGATATGGAGCTGTTTTAAAAGTGAAAAGGGTAAGATCAAACTCTTCTAAAACTTACAGTAAATAATCAGGGATGTAAATGTAGCTAGGTTACTTTCGCCACACACTGAAGTATTTACAAGGTTTTGCTGAAGCTGAACACAGGAGGGCAGCATTTTCTTACATTCTGGCTTCAACGCTTCAAGCGCCAATAACTCTCTATCCTCAGCTTGTCAGTATTTGAGGCAAACAGTTTTATCATTTGTATTTACAAAACATAACATGTTTCCTGCCTCAAGCGTGGAACATATTGTAGTAGGCTATTTCTGCTGTCCCCAAGGATGTCTCTTTCTGTAGTCCCCAAGATAATTATTGACAATGCAATCAGTGCAGTTTAGATGTTCATTTTGGCTTTTTTTTTTTTTTTTTAAACAAATGTGTGACACACAATGATCCATTTATTTAACTGTCCAATGACATAGATGCTGATAATGAGGTTGCGTGATGCACTTTTTGTATTTCCTGGATTCGGTGTAAATATAGGAGGACCTGAAGATGACGCAGAGCGCCCGAGACAGAGAGGCCAAACAGATGCGGCAGCTGGAGAGGATGAGACAGAGGAACCCCTCCGACAGACAGATCATTGTATCCTTCTATCAAACATTTCCCCAACTTCCTCTCTCCCTCCTTCCCTCCCTCTCCCTCTCCCTTCTTCCCTCCCTACCCCCCCCCTCTCTCTCTTTCTCTCCCTCTCTCTCCCTCTCTCTCCCTTCTTCCCTCCCTACCTCCCCCTCTCTCTCTCCCTCTCTCCCCCTACCTCTCTCTCTCCCTCTCTCCCCCTACCTCTCTCTCTCTCCCTCTCTCCCCCTACCTCCCCCTACCTCTCTCTCTCTCTCCCTACCTCCTCCCTCCCTCCAACTCTGCATCTGTGTCTCTTAGGCTTTCATCCTGTCTGCCTGTCTCCTCTCACACACTCCATCACTCAGAAGACATTTATCATTTTATGTCCCCTCATATCTCACTGCGTCAGAAATGTCAGGGAGAAGTCAGGGTTAGGCCCACAGCACACTGTGTCTCAAGTTTAAGGGCTTGTAAACACATACACGAGCGGCATTTCTTAAAGAGGAACCTTGGTTAAAAACTGCAGAGTATTAAGAAAATGACTGCCATAAGGAAGGTTAAGCATAAAACACTTGCAAAAAACAGCTAGTGCTTCCTCTGGGGAAAAGCGTTTGAAAGATGTACAAAGACAGCCTTTCCAAAAACTGACTCAGATTTCCTTGACAATCTTTCACAGTCGCAGGTGGGTGCGTCCTTGACGTTGGTGATGTATTGATTCATTACACACACACACACACATAGAGTAAAAAATACATACATGTGTTGTTGTTTAGACTTAAAGTACATGACAGTCTTGCAAACAGGTACACATACACATACATGTATAGGCCTATACATATGATACCCACTTACATGCTTTCTCTCTCCCTCCCTCTCTCGCTCTCTATCAGTCGCACTCTGTCTCTGTCCATCTCTATCTCCCTGTCTTTTTCTTTCCCCCACACACAAACACACACACAGTGTAAAAAATACATACATATGTTGTTGTTTAGACTAAAAATGCATGACAATCTTGCACACAAGTACACACATACACCCTATGTGTAGGCTTATACACATCACACCCACATACACACTTCCTCTCTCTCTCTCTCTCTCTCTCTCTCTCTCTCTCTCTCTCTCTCTCTCTCTGTCTCTCTGTCTCTCTCTCACTGTCCATCTCTTGCTCCCTGTCTTTTTCCCCACACACACACACACACACACACAGACACACACACACACACACACACACACACACACACACACACACACACACACACACACACACACACACATGCGTGGTTTTGTCCTGTGTGGCATGACTGGGCCCAGATGAGCTCTCTGCTGTGCCATTCTGACTGTGTGTGTTGTTGCCCTCCCTCCGGGCGCCGTCTCCTGTCGTGACAGCCAGACAACAAAACACCACAACAGAGGCTCTGAAGAGCCCTGTGTGTGTGTGTGTATGTATGTGTGTGTGTATGTGTGTGTGTCTGTGTGTGTGTCTGTGTCTGTCTGTGTGTCTGTGTGTATTTTGTGTTTGTGTGTGTGTGTGTGTGTGTATGTGTGTGTGTGTGTGTGTCTGTGTGTCTTTTGTGTGTGTGTGTTTGAGTGTGTGAGAGAGAGTCGTGCGTGTGTGTGTTTTGTGTGCGTGTGTCTGCGTGTGTGTGTGTGTGTGTGTGTGTGTTCATGACTGCTTGTTCTGTCACGACAGGCGGAGAGTGAGCTTCAGAGGGCCACAATGGACGCCACACGCACAACTAGGCAGCTGGAGGAGACAATAGACGAGTTTGAGAAGCAGAAGATCTGCGATATCAAGGTCTCAGAAATGTGCACTGATCACACCAATATTTCAAAGTCAAAGTCAGCTTTATTGTCAAAAACCACACAATGCTCCCTAGGCCCACAGTGAACATTAAACATATTATA
>CM059283.1:8245654-8258154 GCA_030347295.1 Setipinna tenuifilis | reverse complement strand
CACCTCTGTCAGCTTATGTCCTCCTTTTTGTAAGTCACTTTGGATAAAAGCGTCTGCCAAATGCAATGTAATGTAATGTAACTATACAAAGGTGGTTAAGTTTTACACCTGGTTTATGCAACCCAGAGGCCGTCGCAAAACTTTTTAGAAGAACCCAGAGCTTCTTTCTGTTTAAACTAAACAAATGCCAGCATTGGTGACAATGTTAGCCTACATTACCTGCAACAGATGAGTCTACTGCAGACACCTCTCTGACCTAGAAGGCGTCTCTCTGACCTTTTGTCATTTGTTTCAGTGTGCGAGTGTAGTTTGAGCATAGACTGTATAGGGTTTGAGTTGCATGTCTCCAGGAAGTGGTCATGATCCCAGTGCGGGCTGCTGTTGTGTTGGCAGGTGTGGAATAAAAAGTGAAGATGCGACGCCACTTTTGCGTCTTCTGTTCAGACCGTCATCATGTACACGTAGCCTCAGATTCAGTGTGTGAGTGTAGTTTGAGCCGCATGTCCCCAGGACATGGTCATCATCATGACCCCTCTGCGGGCTGCTGTTGTGTGTTGGCAGGTGTTCAGGAGCATGCTGCACCCCCCAGACTCCCTGTCCCGCCTGGACATCGTGCAGGCCAACACCACCAGACGCTCCCTCAACCAGACCGGCTCCAGCCTGGGGCGGTCAGGCAGCCTGCAGGTAAGACGCGTCAAAGCATCACTCTCTTTCTTTCTCTCTCTCTCCTCCTCTCTCTCCCTGCCCCCCCCCCTCTCTCTCTCCTTCTCTCCCTCTCTCCCTCTCCCTCTGCCTCTCTCACCCTCTCTCACCATCTCTCTCTCCCTCTCTCCCTCTCTCCCCCTCTCTCTATCTCTCTCACTCAAGGGAGCTATACCTCTAATACACTGTAGATGTGCGGAGGCAAAGGAAACACACTTTATTGAAGCAAAATTGTTTTGCTATACATCATTTCTAAGTTCGGCCAGAAAGACTCAGAGAAAGGCATAAAGTTTAAAGGGATTTAATATGAGATTAACATTAGTTGACAGTAGAGAATAGTCTTTGGCGGAGGTCCAGTCATCAGCCCGGGTCTAATGTTGAGGGGTCCGACGGATCCTGCCGCGGAGTTTAACTGGAACCGAGACACACCCCCCGGGCGCACGGGTAGACTGGACCAAACTGGTGGTGGTGGGGATGGAGGAGGGGACTTCAAAACGCCGGTACCTGAGCAGCGGAAAAGGCGAGTTAGGTATGTCATTTTTTAAAGCAGGTGGCGGCCGCTGATTGGCCGAAAGCGAAGTGCGCTTCCGTGATGTTGGAGTCTTCCTGGCAGAACTTTCGCAGGCTTTCATTTCTGAAATTTTAAACTTTTTAAACTAAACTTAGCTAGTTCAGTTAGCTTAAATAGCCACATGGTGTGTGTGAATATGACTTACTTACTTTTCTTGTTAATTTGCAATGTTAATGACCACTAACACTGACAGCTCACATTGGTTTTTAGCCATTTTTCATGGTTCGTACGGTCATGGAAAACCTGGAAAAGTTATGGAATTTGATTTTGCCGTTTTCCAGGCCTTGAATACTCCTGGAAACAGGTGTACCCTGGAAAAGTTATGGAATTCATCAGCCTTCCTTTGTTACAACAGGCACCATGGTTTAAATATCTTATTTGCAGGGCCTGAATTTGGGTGCGCGATTGCGGGAATTGCGCATATTTTATTCTAATCCCGCTCCTTCAGTGATCATAGAGCGGGAGATTCGCGCACGTGTGTGTGTGTGTTTTTTTTTTTGTTTGTTTTTTTTTAAAGCCTTTTTTTTCATCTATGCAGATCAACCAGGAACACACGTCTCCATTACACTTTAGATCTATCTATCTATCTATCTACGTTTACCGAGTCACCCGAGTTTCCCTGTTTCCTTTGGCAGCCGATAGCCTAGGCCCGTTCCGCCCTGTGGATGGAGCCACTATACGTTGCAATGCAATGAAGAGGAATGGGGAGACAGATTGTAACGTCAAAATAACGAATCACAGTGAAATCGTTACGGTATTTTCGCTGTTGGTTATTGTTGAGCCCCCTCTCCTGCCGTACAGTAAACAAAACAGCGCATAGACATAACATAGTTTTAAACCACAACACACGCGAGCGCACACACACACTCAGACACAGAAGAGGAATCGTGTGCACACCTCAACTCCCCCTCTCAGACAGTCGAATTAGCCTAAATAAAACTTCTTTCATTCTTCATAATCATTCTGAAAACTATGCTATCCTGGAGCGCTGGTTAAAGCGTGCAACAGTTCCAGAAGTTTCACCTTCGAAAAAAAGAAAACGATGGAATCTGATCCGACAAGCAGCACTGCCAGCAGTAGTGTGAGTGATGATGCAGTTAACAGTTCTGAGGAGACGGCTAGCGTGCAGGAGAAGCGCAGCAGTTGCGGATGCTGGTATTCCAAAGAGGGGAAGCTCACTGCCAACTTAATCATAAAGTTTGTCCATTTACTTTTACGTTAATTCTACCCTTCGTTCCTTCTCTAGAAAATGGTCTGCCATAGTGCTCTGCTAGTGGGCTAGTGCAGGTGCGCTAGCGGGCTAGTTCAGGAGAGCTAGTGGGCTAGTTAAGTAGCACTAGCGCCAACCTACCTAACAGTATGATTCTAACGAAACGAAATTAAAAACGAACAAGAAAATTGTAATAAACCAAACCGGAAATAAGAGTGAGTGTGATTTATATACAGTCAGTGTAAGAAATGAACAAGCATGCAACATGCGCGATGGGACTGAGCTCCAGCAGCCAAGTGACAGTCTATGTATCAAAAACACCAGCCAATCAAAACTGGTTCAGAGGTTCACCAATCAACACCGGGACTGCTTTAAGTCCACACCATCAAAACTCCGCCCACCATTCCATTCACCCCCAGAGACACTCTGCGTCCGGGGGCGGGAGAAAAAAATGACATTACCCCAATGACCATCCAGTTTCCATGCATAGAAAATTAGGGGTCCGTGCTGGCCCATTGAAGTGCATTGACGCTGGACGTCTATGAAGAAATGCGTTGGCCATAGGTCATGAGAACAAAGTGGAATGCTAAGTTAACAACACCAACTCAGTTGATTTGTGATAATGGGCCTATTATTAACAAACTGGTGTTTGAAATGAACATGTTTTAAGGCATTTTGTAAACATTGACCATTACAATTTTATTTTTACATTTTAGGGGAAGCAGAGCTTCCCTTGCAGTCTTAGAGAAATCTCCTCTGAAGCGCAGGGATAAATTTCAGCCAGGCTGCTTTGCTAACACAATGTGGACAGGAAATGTATGAATTCATTCATATTGAAGAATATTCTGAAAGCAATCTTGTATTTTAATTGTAGATGACAAACAGGACTTATGAAATTAAATGTGAGAATAGAAGAATGATTTCTGTAAGTTAAAAGCCAATGTCACGGATAAAAGATGACCTGACCTCTAAAATAAGACACAGCAACTCATACATAGTAGAGGATCCAGCAGGCTTATAGTATATGATTAAAACAAATTGAATACTAAAATCTATGTAGTGGTTTACTACCCTGAATTTGAAACTGAACAATACATTCTATCTTTGACAGCTGGTGGTAGTACAACTTGTGTTTACCTGCACTTTGTATGACAATACTGGGCCTATGGGCCTATTTAGAGACATCAAATAAGATTATTAAAATATGACGATTTAAGCCCGCAAGAATCGTTCCCCAAAAACGACAATCCCCCCCCCAAACTGTTTAAATCCCCCCCATTTGAGTCATTTAGGGGGGGAATTCCCCCCCATTTTGAAAAACGAAATTCAGGCCCTGTATTTGTGTAAAATTGATGAATAGAAAATCGCCCGCGAGGCCATTTTAACTGGCCCACCATGCGGTATATTTACAGTTTGAAATGTATCTACAGTTATCACTTCAATATCGTGCAGTCCTACCCCTTGTTCATATGGCCCTCAGAGGACATGAGCAAAATGGAACCTGGCTTTCAAATGAAAAAGGTTCGTCACCCCTGTTTTAGAGGTTACACATAGTCATGGAAACTTGTGGCCAAGTCATGGAAGAGTCATGGAAAAGTCATGGAATTTTTTTGGTTAAAATGTGTACGAACCCTGATTTTTGGATCCCTGTATTTCGCAAAGATAGTAGTAGTAGTAGAAGTCTTTATTGCCACTTTACAAAGTATGATGACATGTTGTTCGGAGCAGCCAACAGATGCACAGAGTAAGAAGCAGTCGAGAAGAATAGTTAAGTAGTTTAGAATATAGGTTCTGAATGTACAGCAATATATACAAATAAGAATATAAAACAAATATATACAAGCCGAGTGAGAAATTTACAGTACCAAGAGATAGATAAATAAACAAGGTGCAGAGTACACACAGCAGCCAAAGTGGTGGTGTGCACTGCACAACAGAGTCACACTGACTGCACAGAGTCCAATGTATTGCGCGACAGACAGACTCATATTGCACAACAGAGCATTGCTGAGATGCAGTGTAGTATTGGAGGTGGTAGGTGAACATTGCACAACGCCTGTGAGTGCAGGGGCTGGGGCGGGGAGTGTGTGCTCATGTGTACGCATAGTACTGTAGGTGCTGGGGGGGGGATAAAGTGGGTGCTAGGGGACTGCATGGGGGGGGGCAGCTAGTCATGAGGCAGTGGTGGGGTGTGGTGTATATGAGATAGAAAAGCTAAATAATTGGTACACAGCATTCTGAAGTTCTGAAATTCCACATTTTCTAAACTTGCTCTGTAATTCAGGTGAAAACTAAAACGTCAACATTAACCGATGCCTCTTATGTTAGTCATTTGTCCATCATACTGATTTATATTCCACCAGATAAATGTATAAAAGAACAACCTTTGAAGGGAAGAAGTTGAATAAAGCCAGTTGAATTGATACAAAACAGTCAAATACAAAACATGAACATGAACATGAACATAAACATGTCATCCTCACCCATCCACCCAGCTGTGTTCTTTTGTCAAACTGTTGAAGCTATATACTTTGTATGAAATCTGCTATACAAGTTAAGATTATTATTGTTGTTGTTGTTGTTGTTGTTGTCATCATCATCTAACCTTTAGTTGCATTGCTCCACCTGTGTGTCATGCTGTGCCTTTTATCACCATGTTAGTGTGTGTTGGTGGCATCAACGGTAGCTCTGATGCATTTCGGCAGATAAACGCTTAAAAAGGTATTCACAACCTCCATCCTGGATAGATGCAATCAGTTTACCTCTGCGTCAGCAATCATGCTTGTGACATTCCTGTCATAGCTGACATTTGAATCTAAACAACGGATCAGATTCTCACGTGATGACACGTAATTCCAATAGCATTTAGTTTCCATAACCAGAACGTTCTGATTAAATTAATCTAGAAGGGACAGTTTTGCACAATATTTAGTTATATAGTATATAAAAATTTGTACAAAATAAAAGTGAATCATAAAAATACACTTTTATATTATAAAAATGTATAGAACATTACGGCAGTGTACACAGGGACACCACACAGTTTTGTTTTGAGTAGCGTTGCCAGGCAACATCATTAACAGACTGCTGTCACACTGATATGTGGCAACATGTGTTTATCATCATTGAGAGATCTTCAGTAGTTTGCATACATCTTGTCACCATCATGCAGACAGAACGTTTGGGAGCCTATCATGTTGCTGCCCCGGCAACATTGTTGAAAAAGTTGTATCATGTATCATCATCTTAAGATGGCCGCCCCTTAATTTTTGAACTGACGCAAGCCTACAAGGCTTTAAGCAGTGAACTCACAGTCATCAAGGTGCCAGAAAAGGAAACACATAATACACATAATAATAATAATAATAATAATCTTTACTTGTATAGCACAGTTCATACATACAAGATGCAGCTGAAAGTGCTTTACAGTTTGGCAGGGTCACAACAAGACAACATTTCTTGCAGTCCAATGGCACCGGAGCAGTTGAACACAATAACAAAATGGCGTAATGACACAATGCCCTGTTTAATTTATTTAATGTAGATTTACAGAGAATTACAACATATGGTTGAACTTCAGCTTCCAACTGACCACAAATAGTCTTACACCAGTGTAACTTCCTTTGTTGGTTACACTGATTGAGTTCTTGGGGTGACATTGGCTCAAGAGGTAGAGGGGTCAACCCAGCGGAAGGGACGCTGGTTCGATACCACCTTATCCTAGCTTGGTCTAACTGTCCTTTAGCTGGACACTGAACCCCATCCTGCGACTTTCTTGACCACCCCCGCTGTCTGTGGATAGAATATCACGCTTGCAATATCTAGGTGTCCATCCCAGCGTCCTCAGACTCACCAAGTCTTGAATATCACAAGAGGCAGGATTACGTGTTAAATTCAGCAGAAATTTGAACTTAACTTACCTTGGTGGATATGACTACTTTCGTATTCGGAAGTTATTCTGGGTTAAAAATCAGTTAAGTTGAAAACACATGCACATGGCGAGGGCAAGGCAAAATAGTCAGGGGGAAAACGGACACTAGGGGGAGCTCCATTGAGAAAAAACACTCAAAGTTGCATAGTATATCTTTAAACCCCCACTAGCCCAAATGTAGGCGAAAACTTCAAACATGTTTTAACCTGTTAGATGATTATGTAGGAGGTATTTCATGCAGAAATCAGTGGGGGTTTTTCTGTTTAATTTTGATATCCCAAATCCAAATGACATCCAAATCCAAAACTAAAGTAAATGTGAAGGTTTATAGGATTAAATGTGGTTAAATGTGTGATGTTAAATGATGTAATATTACAACATGGGGCCAGGCTGCAGCTTCATGACCCCTGTACGTCCCCTCAGGCCCAGAGCAGCCGGCAGACGCAGCAAGACGACGATGATGATGATGACGATGATGATGATGACGACGATGACGATGATGAAGATCTGGAGGAAGTCACAGATGAGGAAGACTAAGCTGCAGAACCGCAGGCCTTTTTGTGTTTGGTACCAGTCTGAGTGTTTTGTATTTTATCAATGGGGAGTGAACAATCCCAGAAAAGTGTTTCTTTTTTTTTCTCTCGCGGTAATAAAATGACCTAATAAATGTGTATTATAAGCATAAAAGACTAGATGGAGTTCCTGCCAAGTAGTCATTCATCGTTAGCCTTTGATATTGTTGTCATCATGTTTTTGTGTAATAACATGAATTATGCCTTTGCAAAGGGACCATTTGTACTTACCGGAAGCATTAAATGCTTTGTCTTTAATGGAATTCTTTTAGTAAAAAAAATATATATTTTTGAACATTGCAATGTTTACAGTTAACATTACAAGCCAAGCAAATGGAGTTGTTTACCAGATTTCAAACAATATGGTGTCTTGGTATCACGTATATAACCATGTAAATAAAAAACATTTTATGGGGGATTTTTTTCATTGACATTCTTTTGATGACGTGTCCTGCTGCAAACACAGCATTTCTTAATTAAGTCTCTTCCCTCTCTCCCATCTGACCACAGTGAACCACAGTTGCCCTCCTCCTTAGATGTGTGTGGTGTGTGTGTTTATGTGTGTGTGTGTGTGTGTGTGTGTGCGTGCGTGTGTGTGTGTGTCTCTGTGTGTTTATGTGTGTATGTGTGTGTGTTTATGTATGTGTGTGTATATGTGGGTATGTGTGCATTGCGGCTTGCAACTGTGCGTGCAAGGCCGGCTCCACATCATCTTAATTGTGTCTCATGACTTTGCTTGCCAATCAGGGATGAGTCAGAGGCATCCATCCCATCCCATCCCATTCCACCAGCGCCATGGAGACTGGCCCCTCCCCCCCAGGGCTTCCTCAGCCTCTGATAGGCCAGACAGTAGGGGCGCACAGGCAGCGTGACGCCACACACGCACACACACACACACACACTGTGCCGCATTCATCCACACACACACACACACTGCTGCATTCAGCCGAACATACACACACACACACACACACACACACACACTGCCGAGCAGTTTCACAGGCTGAGGCAAGGACATGTTGCTGGAGCAGTGAAATTGACTGGGCTGTGGGCATGTATACACGAGGACACGCAAACACACACACGCTTACGCACACACACACACACATGCACACACAAAAAGTGCACATACACACTTAAATGACTGGTTTTGTGGTTTGTTTGAGAGTCAAACAAACCGTAATTGCTCTAAAGGCGTGAGTCATCCTTGTTGTGTGAGAGAGAGTGTGTGTGTGTGTGTTTGCCTGAGTGAGTCAGAGGTGTATTCAAAGCCCTAACCATGGGCTCTTTCGTTATTTCCACATAAATACAGAGTGTGTGTGCACGCAGTGACTGAGCTGCAGCAGAGTGGATGTGGATGAGGATGTGGATGGGCGACTGATTGCCTGACTGACTGCCTGCCTGACTCTCTGACTGACTGGGGCCAGATTGTTTGGTGTAGGTGGCGTGGCCTCATCCTTCACTGTTTTTGATGAATATAATTTCCTGTTGTCACTCGCCTCTCAATGGGGCATTAACCATTGGTGACCACAGGGGAGGATGTCTTCCCCCCACCCCCCCTCTGCCGCAAATTGACCCCTAACTAATGTGGTAGAGCGGTTTCGCAGGGCTCATTTGACCACATCCTCTGCAGGCTTACAGTAATTACCACAGCTGACATACAGCACACAGAGGTCAGACAAGACAACGTGAATTATGACGCGAGTTATTGATTAAAGAAAAGGAAAAAAAAATGCTGATTCATAATTAAATGTTGGGAGTTTCGAAATCAACAACAATAAAACAACAAAGCGTAATGATTTGGGATGGGTTTTTGTTGTTGCACAACCTAAGCAGACACCTCACAGGCGGGCAGGCAGGTAGAAAATGCTGAGTGCAGCACGTCATCTTGACCAGTGGTCACTAGGGGGCGCCACCATGAGAGAGTGCACTTAGAGGGAAAGTCTGCACAAGTATCACAGAATCTCTTTTTCTGGCTAAATAAAAATGTACACAGTACAGTACACAGGAATTTGACTTGGTGATGCAGCACAAAAAATGAGATTGAAAGGGATACAAACAGCATCAAGTAGTATATAGTGCCATATCCCTATAGGCATGGCCTCCAAACGCAAATAGTAAGGCTAACCATGTACTCCTAGTAGCAGTATTGAAAAACATTATTGCAGGACACATAAAACAGCCAATAAATACATTAATCCATACAAGGGATACAAGGTTTTTATTGTCACTTGCATAGACATACTGGGCAGAGTAGGACATGCAGTGAAATTAGTGATTGTTTGTCTAAAACTGTGCATGGGGAGGGAGGAGTAGTGCATAGAATATAGTTTGAGGATGACTACCTAATAAAGGGAGGTAGAATGGGGGGTTGGGGGACGTAAAGTTCAATAAGGATAGAAATAAATGAGTTTCTGGGTTGCATTCAGCAAAAGGAAGAAGGGTGCATTAATCAATAAGGATAGGAATAAATGAAAGTTAGTGGGTTGCATAAGAAAGAAGGCTGGCTGTGGCTGTGGCGGCGTCCTCTCCACACCTTGATGGGCCTCAGCTGGCTGTAGTTGTGTGTGTGTATCCGTGTGGTGTGTATCCGTGTGTGTGTGTCCGTGTGGAGTTTACGAGGCCCTGGGGTGGCTTTCACAGGATTAAACAGGATGAGGACGGCTATCAAGCAACCGTGTGCACCTTGATGAATGAGTGACTACTCTCGCTTGTCACGCGACAGAGTTTTCGGCCTCTGTGTGAATGTCTTCAGGTAATTGCAACAGAGTTCTCTCTCTCTCTCTCTCTCTCTCTCTCTCTCTCTCTCTCTCTCTCTCTCTCTCTCTCTGTGTGTGTGAATGTCTTCAGGTTAAATTAAATGCAACAGAGAGTTTTCGGCCTCTGTGTGAATGTCTTCAGGTGAATGCAACAGGGAGTTTTCGGCCTCTGTGTGAATGTCTTCAGGTGAATGCAACAGGGAGTTTTCGGCCACTGTGTGAATGTCTTCAGGTAAATGCAACAGAGAGTTTTCTCTATGAGTGTCTTCAGGTGAAAGGGAAACTCGACAGAGAGTTTTTTTCTCTGTGTAAATGTTTTCATGCAAAGGCAAATGCAACAGAGAATTGTCTGTCTCTGTGTAAATGACTTCATGCCAAGGCAAATGCGAAATAAAATGCAACATATATCAGTAAAACAAGCTTCAATTGCCTTTTATCTGTGTATCACTCTGGACACTGTAGACTGTATATTATCTACAGTCAATGCTCTGTACACCGTAGCTACTTTCTCCTCTTACACAACACGGCTGCATCAACGGGCTCTGTACTAGTAGTAATAACAGTAACAGTGTCCCCAAAGGACCCCTTGTCAATGCTAAGCCCTTTAGTATTGTCCTAACGTTCCCTTCGTCAGTAAGTGTAGAGAAAAACAGATGAGGGCCAACGTTTGTGGCATTGTGTGTGTGTGTGCAGCCTACATGGCATTGTGTGTGTGTGTGCAGCCTACATGGCATTGTGTGTGTGTGCGTAGCCTACATGGCATTGTGTGTGTGTGCGTAGCCTACATGGCATTGTGTGTGTGTGTGTGTAGCCTACATGGCATTGTGTGTGTGTGTGCAGCCTACATGGCAGTGTGTGTGTGTGTAGCCTACATGGTATTGTGTGTGTGTGTGCACATAGCCTGCATGTCAGCAAGAACACAAACTAATGTAATCAGACAGCATTCAGCTTTGCCTCCTCGGTTTAAAACCCCAAAACAAAAAAATCAGGAATGAAATTTAAAAGTCTCTTAAAATCAATCTGCGGGGCAGATGGTGCCATGGTGGTGGCCTGCCTGTACTGTGCTGTAGGCCTGGCCTGGTCTGGTCTGGTCTGGAGCACACAGAGTGGGATCAGGTTTGGGTCATAAACCCCAAGAGGAGGATTCCCCAGCCCAGCCCTGCTCTGCACTGATGACTCATCCTCAGGGCTGTCCAGAGGATGGCCTTTCATAGAAACCAGTGTGTGTGTGTGTGTGTGTGTGTGTGTCTGTCTGTCTGTCTGTGTCTGTGTGTGTGTGTGTGTGTGTGTGTGTCTGTCTGTATCTGTGTGTGTGTATGTGTGTGTGTGTGTGTCTGTCTGTATCTGTGTGTGTGTGTGTATGTATGTGTGTGTCTGTCTGTATCTGTGTGTGTGTGTGTGTGTGTCTGTCTGTCTGTCTGTCTGTCTGTCTGTGTCTGTGTGTGTGTGTGTGTGTGTGTGTGTGTCTGTCTGTATCTGTGTGTGTGTGTGTGTGTGTGTGTCTGTCTATATCTGTGTGTGTGTCTGTCTGTATCTGTGTGTGTGTGTGTGTCTGTATCTGTGTGTGTGTGTGTGTGTGTGTGTGTGTCCCTGCCTAGATTTGACCAGTGATGTGGCTTTTAAGAAGAAGGGCAGCAGAACTAGAGCGTGAGTCACGGTGAATCATTAGCCCTAGCGAGTCGTGCAGGGAGCAGCGTGGTCCCTGTGTGTGTGTGTGTGTGTGTGTGTGTGTGTGTGTGTGTGTGTGTGTGTGTGTGTGTGTGTGTGTGTGTGTGTGTGTGTGTGTGGCCACTCCATTGTAACTGGCTTTCACTGGCAGGCTGACTCTTTCTCTCTTATTGACGTTCTAGGAACACTCAGGCCCTGGTGCAATTTCGGCATTTCTCTTATTTCTCTCGCAACAGGGCTGCAGACCATGGGGGTGGGGGTGGGGGTGTCATGTCATGTCACTGACCTGGTTCTACTAGCTCTCCACTTGTCACTGTTTCCTGTTTCATGCACACACACACACACACACACACACACACACACACACACACACACACACATGCGTAGGATGTGTCCAAAACGTTCACTTGTTCACTGTATAGTGCATTACTGTGCATAGGCATACATGTGAGTTACATGGTTTTGTGCCCTACATGGTCCACTATATATAGTGAGTGAGTGAACATTACTGATTCAGCCATATTTATGTGTGTGGACATTTGGAAAAATTGAAAATTTCAACATTTGAATCACCCATTTTAATGGCAAGTCGTCTACATTTGTCAGCATTTTTTTTTGACTACTGTTAACCGTAATGTGTTAGAACATGGCAAATTTCGACCCCTGTCAGCTGTTTCAGCTCATTCACACTTACAGCATGCATATGTGTTGGCCAAAAAAAATCCCAAACATCTGCTTTTAAGGTTAAATCTCCATTGTTGTCAATATTTTGGAGTAACACAAACTGACATAAGACTACCACACCCTACAGTTAACCGTAATGCGAATGGACATCGTCACTTATGGCATCTGACAGCTTTAGTGTTTTGGGGCAGAAGAAAACAGACAGACATGCAGTGAGGTGGCAAACTCATAGTGTCATCACCACAACAAGTAGCGAGATTAAAAAGTAGCAGGACCTGTTAGTTACCCCTCACCCCCACACCACCCCCGCCCCGCTCACCCCCCCACCCCCCTTGCTGTGATTGCCAAACCCCTGTCAGCCTATAGCTGTTTCTGCTAATGGTTTCAAAATCCCGTCTCTGAA
>CM059283.1:8228154-8238154 GCA_030347295.1 Setipinna tenuifilis | reverse complement strand
ATATACAACAATTTTACAAAAGTATTATTAAGTATGAAGTTATATTAATAATAATATGTTTTTTATTCTTTTTTGTATATTGTATTTCTTTTTTTCCTTTTCACTTTGTTTCTGTTTTTGATTTTGTTATTGTTTTACAGCACTTTGGTCAACTGCTGCTGTTTATTAGGTGTTTCATGAATAAATTGACAAATGGACATTGACATTTTTTCTTTCTTACTTCTTACGTAAACTGACCTCTCTTAACAGCCTGATCTTGTTAGTTGGAAGAGCCGGAATTTGGAAATGTTGTAAGATCTGTTATGGAGATAAAGTAACACTTAGTACTGTTTTCAACCTAAAAATAGTGTTTCCAAAATCGTTTCAGTGATTCATCAATTCGTAACAGGGTGACCAGCACTTCTTAATTTTGCTTTACAGCCCTCCATGGGCTATAACTGCACTATACAAGTTTGCAAAGGCAGGTCAGGTCACCAATCTGTAGTTCAAATGAGACAAAAGAAAGGCAATCCTGTTTCCAACCTGTAGGTCAACCAAAAAGGAGAAGTGATTTAGTGTCGCTTTAAGTAGTCAATGTGATACCTTACAGATAGCAGTTTTGATATAAAAAATACATACCTAGTCACATGTCTGTGAAGATTCTTATTCATCCAGGTCATGTTAGTTAAACGAGCTAAGTTGTAAGCAACTGAACTTCTTTGAGTAGCTTAAAAAGCTACGGAAAAACTTTCAACTTTCAAGCTACTAAAAGAAGTCCAGTTGCTTACAACTTAGCCCATGTGACTACCTAGTCACATCTTATTTTCTTCTTAGGAGTAAGAGCTTGTGAGACAAAGAAGGGACATTTTTACGACAAGAAACTTTCCTGGGGATCTAAATCTGAGATTAACAGACCCCATGACCCCCAAAAGCACTCTCTACCTCAGATGCACTGCAAAACATTCAGATAGAAATGTCACATGCGATACCTGGGAATGCAGGGGCTGTTTATCTCTGGGGACACACTCGGAAAGTGTGTGAGACAGACTACTGGGAATTCCATGTTTACATACTGGCATGAGCGGCTGCCATGATGTCACAACACAGTGCAGTGCAGCGGAGCAGAGAGCAGACACACTCCCGCTTCTCCTCCAGTGAATACATGGTGTGTGTGTGTGTGTGTGTGTGTGTCAGAGTGTGTGTGTGTGGATGTGTCTCAGAGTGTGTGTGTGGATGTGTGTGTCAGTGTGTGTGTGTGTGTGTGTAAGTGTGTGTGTGTGTGTTTGTGTGTGTGTGGATGTGTGGATGTGTGTGTGTCACAGTGTGTGTGTGTGTGTGTGTGGATTTGTGTGTCAGAGTGTGTGTGTGTGTGTGTGTGTAAGTGTGTGTGTGTGTGTGTGTCAGAGTCAGAGCAGAGGCGCAGTCCTGTGAGAAAGTGTTTGTTCCAGAAGCGGCAGAAGGGCTGGAGGGGCTGTGTGTGTGTGTGTGTGTGTGTGTGTGTGTATTTGGAGGTGTGTGTGTGTGTGTGTGTGTGTGTGTGTGTGTGTGTATGTATTTGGAGGTGTGTGTCAGTGTGTATGTGTGTGTGTGTGTGCGTGTGTGTGTGTGTGTGTGTGTGTGTGTGTGTCCTGTGAGAAAGTGTGTGTTCCAGGAGCGGCACAAGGGCCGGAGGGGCTGCTTTTCGTCCGGGGCAAAAATCTGACAAAGTTTCTCCAAACACGCCGTCTCCCCCCTCCTGACCGGGAACATGTGCTGTATACATTGGAGAGATCATTTTATTCAGTCTATCCAGTGCTAACTCTGGCACAGCATGACTTCGAGCTCCAGTCTGAGTTTGAGTTTGAGCTGTTCCGTACACAAGATTTGCGCAAGGGAACAAAAAGGAGAGATGTTTGGGCTTCGGACAAGATTCCAAAGAACCTGGTGATGACTTTCCATGTGTGGCAGACATTCCGGTCACCCCACCACACACACACACACACACACACACACACACCACACACAATAACACACACACACACACCCAACACACAATAACACACACACACACACACACACACACACACACACACACACACACAATAACACACACACACACCACACACACACACACACACACACACATTTGTCACTTGAGTCCCAGTGCCATTTAGGCTTTTGTCTGAGCAATGATGATGCAAAAGCCATGTTTAAGCCACCAGGACAACAGAGCAGCCTTTGAAATGGAGTAAATTTGAAATTTAAAAATGTTCCTTTGACGCACTGTGATGATTAACACAGAGACCACACACATACACACACATACACACACACACACACACACAAAGCGGCTGAACAGTCGCTGGGAATTTTCCCCTTTTGCGAAACATGTCTCTCAGGTTGAAACAAGCCATAATTTATCCATATTCATGTGTTACTGTCTGAAACGCAAAACAACATGGATGAACATCATGCATTTGCTATTGCAAACAGCCCCGAGGACTTCCACAACAGTGTGCTGTCAGCTTTGAATGCCAATGAAACAGACAGACACAAGAAGTAACCTTTAATGAAATATTGTGTGGTTTTTGACTGTTTTATGGTGCTCATTTAACATAATTAGATGTAGTTTTATCTTGTTATGTTTATAACAGGATACTTAGGAAGATTAATGACAGGAAAAGTCTTTGATCTATAGATCTATAGATACAGTTTGTGATTTGTATTGAAATACAACCAACCGTCCATATTGATGTTATACAGGCTGTGGTAATTGTTTGTTGTGTGGAAATTAACTTTGCAAAATGTCAACCTTTACCAGCCAATGACATAAAAATGATAAAATACACCTGCCACTCAATAGTAAATTATAAATTTGTGTCCAAAATTTACCAGCCACTTTGATATTTTACCAGCATTTGGCTGGTGGCTGGTGCAAATTTCCATCCCTGGAGTGGAGACACACCAGTGCTTGCCACATCCGCAACAAACATCGCTAACAACGCTAACAATGCTACCGCCAAGGCTAATTAGCTCTGTGACTGACGACACACGTCTCACACAGACGCCTAAAGTATGTTTTTGTTTGTTGTACTTTAGCGGGTTTGTGTCTAAAAGGCATTCTATCCCTTTTTTTTTCAAACCGAGAAAAAATGTATCAATGTTATTAATGGCATCAGTTAAGAGATGAAATGATTGTCCTGTCGCACAGCGAAGCTCTGCATATTTCAGAACTTGTTTAGACTTCATATCTAGTCTGCCAGTAAGTGAACCATCGGAAGAACACATACTAAAAATGGAGAGGAATGCAGTCATGCACATTCATAGCCATGATGGCAATAACGTTCCTAAGAAAAATACCTTCATGCTCACTTTGGTGAGGAAAATTAAAAGTGAAAGTAAAGTCACAGTAAGGTTTAGAAATTTGCAAGAATGGATAAAGAACTACAGTACTACATTAATGACAAATTACTGACATTTGCCTCTATGTTCCGTGTAAATGCATCATAGATGTGTTTCCTCGGACATTTCCATGGATACATTGCCAGTGTTCTTTGTCACATCCAAACGAGTTTCCTTTCTTTACTTTTTGGCCACACACGTCTTTTATCCTTTTAAAAATTGAAATTTAGGACAAAACATCCAGCTGTACTTACTCAGTTCACTATTTACACACTGATGATTAAATGTATTATGTGATGGTGAGACTGCAACATTTTTAAAAACTAGAATTTTAATTGAAATACAGGGTGGGCCGAACATTTTTCCAGAATTCCCTTCTGCTGCCACCGCTGAGATTCCTCACACAGAGCTGCATGCATGCAAATTTCAATCATTGACAGTTTCCCTATATTTCACTTATTTTGTGAAAATGTTTTTTCAGAAACGTTTCTCTCTCAGAGTTGATTTAATGCTATAGAATTTGCTGTGTGCAGTGTACAGTACATATCAGCAGTGCATTTGTCCCATTCAATCAGCACACACTCACATCCAAAGCCATCAGACCTGCAGGTCGGTCCTGAACATGAGAACACACAGGGTGGATTCCAGCGCATCATCTGTCCGGGCAAGACTCTATGGTAATGCTTTAAAGTGTGCAGGTGTGTTGCTGGTAATGTGTCTCAGTCCCGGCTCTCAGCACGCTGTGTGTCCATGAAGCGTGTGGGGTTCACTGGGAGTAATGTATTCAAACCTTTGGTGCCAACTGTCAACCCTGCCAACAGCTGTCCCCATCAGCTGGAGAGCAACAGTATCATGGTTTCCAGTACATTTATACATATGTATAAAACACACACAACACACACCCTCATACCTGCTCCAGGTGTGGGGTTGAAAGTCTCTGCTTAGATTTGCAGTAGTTGTATACAGTAATCCCTCGCTATATCGCGCTTCACCTTTTTTTCATTAATATATGCATGCTACAGTAGGTCACTATAGTGAAAAGTTTTCTAGAACAATTTTGTAATTTATGATAATTGTACTGTAACATATACATCTTGATTGAAATGCAGTAATAATTCAATACTAAATACAGTAAATATAATTAAACAGTGTGTGGGAGGGGTATTGTAAGGCTTAAACAATAAAATGTTTTCTATATGGTCTCGCTATATAGCGGATCTTCACCTATCGTAGGGGGCAGGGGGGTGTATGGGGGGCAGGGGGGGTTGGAACGTAACTACCGCAATAGACGGAGATCACTGTACTGTACATAATTCTACCCTCCTTTGTTTTGATCAGCTAATTGGTCTCTAACTGTTTATTCTGTGAGTAAAATCCAACAAAACATTTTAGCTCTCATTCTCAGTGCTGGTCCTGGCATGGGCCTGGGTGTGTAACTTCATTATTCTTTGAACTGCCGTAACAACCTTTTACAATAAACAGACTCTCCTTTTAGGCTCTGTGTTTTGCAAAAGTTATGGCTGACTCGACAATAATATAGGTAATAAAGTGATATTATATTCCTAAATGTTTGGGATAATGTTATCCAAGATGCAGACAAAGTCGAGACAAAGTGCTTTCCCAGAATGACACAATTGCTAGTAAAACTGGGGTGAGACAACATAAAATGCACATTTGTTTCCAAAGGGATGGTGGTAGCTGGCTTTTATTGTTTTTGCCAGCGTCCATTTTGGCAAACCTACAACAGGCCCGCTGTGTTTTATCACTGAGTATGAGGCCATGTAGGCACACAACTCTTCACACTCAAAACATGGTAATGTCTGTGTGTGTGTGTGTGTGTGTGTGGCTGTGTGTGTGTGTGTGAGTGTAAGTGTCTGTGTGTGTGTGTGTGTGTGTGTGTGTGTGTAAGTGTCTGTGTGTGTGTGTGTGTGTGTGTGTGTGTGTGTGTTTCAGCTTAGTTGAATCACTGAATATGTGGCCATGTAGATACACAACTCTTTATACTTCTGTTTGTGCAATCAGCACATTGTAGTGTGTGTGTGTGTGTGTGTGTGTGTGTGTGTTTGTGTGTGTAAGTGTCTGTGTGTGTGTGTGTGTGTGTGTGTGTGTGTGTGTGTTTCAGCTTAGTTGAATCACTGAGTATGTGTCCGTGTAGATAACTCAACACAACTCTTTGCGCTGCTGTTTGCGCACCCAGTGCATGGTAATTAGCTCTTAAACAGCAGGGTACTGGTGGAGTGCTGCTATTTAGATAATTACCATAGACCTGTGTTAGCGCTGTGTGTTAGCACTCCGTGTTGTCCGCAGGAGACGCTAATTGCGGCTCGTCCTCGGCCAAGACACAGCGGCTAGTCCTGAGTGTATGTGTGTGTGTGTGTGCGTGTGTGTGTGGGCTAGTCTGGTGGTCTTTTACATCAGCCTCATTCTTTTATCCTGACTTACTGCTCAAGCAAAGGTGTTATAGGGTGTCCTCATTTCTCTCCTGAAAAACACATCCTGCTTTACACACACACAGACACACACACACGCAGACATACACACATATGCAGACACACACATATGCTTGCGCTCTCTCTCTTTCACACACACACACACACACACACACACACATGCACACACAAACACACACACATGCCAACCCATACACACATGCACACACACCCACGCGCACACACATAAACACACGCACACACACACACAAACACACACACTCTCTCTCTGTCTTACATACACACGCGCACACACAAACACACACACACACACATATACAAACACAAACACACACACAGGATTTCTGCTACCTTATTGCAGAGAAAATATTGTTGGCGGGGAGGATAAAAAGAATATTTTTTTCCGCACTTTTCCCCCACTGACTCAACTCCAGGAGCATCTGGCTCATGTTAGGGCGTTTGTTTGAGGTGGGAACGGCATGAGAGAAAATGTAAAATTCCTGAAAGGAATCTGCAATCCGTCCTTTTTCCACACCAAGAGGGACCTGCCATCCATAACATTCCTGTCTGTTTTAGTTACCAAAACGCCCTGGCCATGTCGCACTGTGTGTGTGTGTGTTTGTGTGTGTTTGTTTGTATATGTGTTTCTGTGCATGTGTGTAACTGTGCATTGCCTTTTAAGCATTTGTCTTTAATGCTTTTTCATTGTTATTTGTTCTTTGCTTTTATTTTTGTTAAGAATATTGTACTGCCTTTGTGTATGAAATACAAAGTGTACGCTATACAAATAAACTTGCCTTGCCATGTGTGTGTGTGCATGCGTGTGTATGCATGTGGGCATACACACGCATGCACACACACACATGGCGTGTGTGTGTGTGTGTGTGTATGTGTTTATGCATGCCAGTGTGTGTGTATTAGCTCCTGCGCAGCTCTTGAGACTGCAGACTCATTTGTGTGTGTGTGTGTGTGTATGTGTGTGTGCGTGCATGTGAGTGTGTGTGTGTATGCATGTGTGTGTGTATGCAAGTGTGTATGCATGAGTGTGTGTGTGTGTGTGTGTGTGTATGTGCATATGTGTGTGTGCATGTGTGCATGCATGTGTGTATGTGTGTGTGTATGTGTGTGTACTAGCTCTTTATTTGAGGTACCGGCTGCAGACTCATTAAAGTGTTCCCACCGGTTCTTCTCGGGTCACAGCCGTGTGATCCAAACGAGCGTTCCTGAATCGGTGCGCTGGTATGCAGACATAACATGTCAAACGCTCACTCAACATCTCTCATCCACGCTTCTAGACATCTCTCATGCGTGCTTCTACACATCTTTTCCAACTGAGGCATAGCGGTTGTGTCCTAGGAACAAGGAAGAGGTGTTATTTTTAAACAAAGCAGTAGCGGTAGCGGAAATACTTTATTTTATTGTTCTTTTTTTACAGTCTGTCTACATGTTACAACATGTAATATTATGTACTTATGTTGTAATGCCCTTCATAGACAAAAGGCAGTAACTATGTGCACATAGAAACCAAGGAGAAAAATGTCTTTAACTTCTGTCATACTCCTAGTCAGTAGTGTAGTGATGCTTTTATGCACTTTCTTAATAGCAAGAAGCAAGAGATTTAGTCACAAGACAAGGGAGGTGTTATAATGTCAATTTCCAGTCTAAACTCAATTTGACAAAATATGTAGTTACTGCCTTTTGGCTTTGTAGGGCAGTGTACATACCTATCACTAACCTTACCTCTAACCCTATGGTATAGTGTAAGTACATAATGTTACACTTTGTTAAACTGTACCTGATGAAGTGTACCCACACTAGCTTTCATAACTTTGCAATGGGCCAAAACAAGCATATACAGTAACTATAGCAAGAAAAAAAATAAATGTGTTTACCTTGCAAATGTGTTTTGGATATTTTGAGCAAGCAAATTAAAAAATAATAATAAAACTTGTTCTGGCAGATGCACATGTTGATTTGACATTTCAGGTGCAGGGTGTTGCACCATTCGTGTCCCTTCCCTTGAAAGCATTTTAGCTGTGAGCTCACCATCAGATTCCAACACAAGACAAGTGTGCCGAGGGGTTTTTCCAGAAAGCCGGTTTCGTCACTTACCGTGCGCGGGTAAGATTACTCCGACGGAGTGGTTAACCCGCTATAAGGACAGCCTGCAGGCTTTGTTTTGTTAGGAGGAATGAAGCCAGATGGCAGCCTTGTCAGGAGCTGTACAACTCACTCTGGGTTAACTTGTCTGGGTTAGTCACTGAACCACTGACACCGGCTGTGGCCTAGAGGTTAGAGAGTTGGTCTTAGGATCAGAGGGGTTGTAATTTTGCATCCTGTTCCAGTAGGAAGAACGGGGGTGGGGGGAGTACATAGCTAGTGCTAGTGCTGCATCCTTATCCATGGCTGAAGTGCTCTTGAGCAAGGCATTTAACCCCACATTGCTCCAGGAACTGTAACTAAAACCCTCTACCTAACTGTAAGTCGCTACCTCCATAACTGTAAGTCCCTCTGGGTAACAGCGTCAGCTAAGTGTAGTGTAATGTAATAACACCTCTCTGCTCTTTGTATTTTGTTCTATAAACAACCCAAGCTCATTGAACAGGTCCAAGCTTGGAGGACACTGCAATATCTAATATTCAACTTGTAGCCACTTCTGGACTCCACTGGGGCCCCAGGCGAAAAACCTGCACCACCACTGCTGTAGTTTAAAGGTTGTCGGCCCTCTGACGGCCTTTAGCTTAGTGGCCCCTGGGGGCCCCAAGGTAGTTAGTTGCCTTGTGTTGCCCTGTTGGCTAGCTACACCCCTGCATGTAGGCTACACAGCAAAAAGTTGAGTGTTAGATTAACTCCAAAAAGGTTTATTTTAACACTGCTGAGGGCTTATGTAGCTTCACACTCTCCAGAGTTAAAGTAACATTTCCAAAATATAAAATAACACCAACCCAGGCCACCATTTAAATCCGAAAATGTTAAAAAAAAAAAACACTTAAGGAGTTAAAATCTACTCCCAAATGTTTAATCCTGAAATTTAAACTTCAATTTTTTGCTGTGTACCACAGAAAATGATTCTGTGAATGATTCTGAAAAACAAAAAAAAAAAAAAAATGAGTAACCCATTCCACTTATCATCATAGGTCCCCACCAGCATAGGGCCAGTACCAACATGACTCCTGAGTGCGAAAAGATGAAGATTGTTTATCAACATCACGACGCCACAGCTCTGTGATCGTCACTGGAGGCGAGAGCTTGTCAACAGGTTTGAAAATGAGCAACAGTTAGTCTGTGAGCGAGAGAGAGAGAGACCGTTTCTGTGTCTGTGCAGGTGTGTATGTGTGTGTGTGTGTGTGTGTGTGTGTGTGTATGTGTGTGTGCGTGTGTGTGTGTGTGTGCGTGCATGCGTGCATGTGTGTGTGTGTGTGTGTGTGTGTGTATGTGTGTGTGCCTGTGTGTGCGTGCGTGTGTGTGTGTGTGTGTGTGTGTGTGTGTGTGTGTGTGAAGGTGGGCATGACAGGTCACGCTGTCGCGGGCTGCTATTATGAGACATTACCATTAATAATACATGTTTCCTGCTCTGTTAATTGCATCCGCCCACGCGCTCTGCCACTAAACACCTCAACGCCCCCCATCCCCCCCCCCAACTAATGACACTGGGGCTGTCTGAAAAACAAACACCCCCCCCTCACACACACACACACCTCCCATACTCCCGGCTAATGACACTGGTACTGCCTGAAAAACAAAACTAGTGTTTGTACTCCAACGTCCATAATACACTCTCTCTCTCTCTCTCTCTCTCTCTCTCTCTCTATACCCCCTCTTTTTTTCTCTTGTTCTCTCTTTGTGTTTCTGTCTCTCCCTTTCTTGTTCTCTTTCTTTCTCTCATTCTTTCGCTCTCTGTCTCTGCCTCTGTCTCTCCATCTCTCTCTTGTTATTTCTCTCTCTCTCTCTCTCTGTCTGAGTTGATATACACCAGGGACCTTGGAACTCACTCTCTCCATATTTCTCTCTCTCGCTTTTGTTTCTCTCCCTACCTCTCTCTCCCTCTCTCTCTCTTTCTCTCTCTCTCTCTCTCCCTCACCTTTCCTCCCTCTCTCTCTCTCCCATCCCTCTCTCTCCCTCCCTCCCTCCCTTTCCCTCTCTCTGTCTCTCTCCCTCTCTCTCTCTCATTCACCCTCCCTCTCTCTCTC
>CM059283.1:8220654-8223154 GCA_030347295.1 Setipinna tenuifilis | reverse complement strand
TAGTGTGTGTTTTTTTTCACTATTCTTGTCAGTGTGAATCATGGTGTTTTGTTTTGTGTTGTGTCTTTTTTCTGGGGGGTGGGGTGTAGTCTTCTTGGTAATTGTGATTGCATCACTAAGAAGAGGCAAACAGCTCCAAGCAAATTCAGTTTTACATGATATAGACTCCTGCTCAGGCAGCTCTCAGCACACACACACACACACACCATAACATCCACACACACACACACACACACACACACACACACACACACACACACACACACATCATAACATCCACCATCCACACACACACACACACACACACACACACACACACACACACACAAACCTACATACACAAATACACACACACACCCCATAACATCAAATACACACACAAATAAAGACACATGCACACATACACACACACACATACACCTTGACATTCACTTAGATCTGTCATCGCAACCCTCCAGCGATGGATCCACTGTGGGTGACATGTGTTGAAGACATACATGCTACACCTGTCTAGATGTCAAAAACCACAGTGACACTTCCAGGGTATAGCTGGCAACTCTGTTTATTAAGATGTTTAATGATTTAATGAAAGCATGGTTATGGGATAATTTAGATGGCAAAGACTTTCTTCATAATTAGTTTGAGGTATACCGAAAAAGTACACAAATACTATTAACTTACCAAAGCACCGCACAAGACCGATGCTGCAAACTTAAAGAATATTTATTTCTTACCCCATACTCAGTCACAGTAACATGTGAACTTACATGGAAAATCAGAACAAAGAAGTAGTTTTCTTCCTACTGTTAATTGGAGACAATTCAAAAACTGTAGACAAATAAAAATTACTTTAGGTTGTACATACACTTACAGTAGCAGGAGAAACACTAACGCAGCAAAAACAACAACAATAACAATAACAATACTGAACCTCATTATTACCCCATTACCCCTCCGTCTGGCTGGATCAGGCCATACAGTAAGTACTATATATTTTAATTAAAGTTAATTTAAAAGTTTAAGTACAAAATTCATGTACTTAAACTTTTAAATTAATTAAATTAAAATATATAGTTAATGTACTCAAAACTATTGACGTAATCAGTTACAACAAAAGTTTTGAGTTGTATTAACTTATCCGGGTTTACAGTGCAGGCGATGTCTTCATTTGCAAGGCACCATGGGAAGAATCGCCCCATGTGTTGATGAATCCAGCCCTGCACCAAAGGCGCTTGTGCCCTGTGTGTAAGTGTGAAGCTGAATCTGTGCTTTTGTTGTGCAACTCTGGACAGATCTTTTGCTTCTTGAGTGTAAAGACTTCTTACACTGTAAACCCGGATAAGTTAATACAACTCAAAACTTTTGATGTAACTGATTACGTCAATAGTTTTGAGTACATTAACTATATATTTTAATTAAAGTTAATTTAAAAGTTTAAGTACATGAATTTTGTACTTAAACTTTTAAATTAACTTTAATTAAAATATATAGTTAATGTACTCAAAACTATTGACGTAATCAGTTACATCAAAAGTTTTGAGTTGTATTGACAATCCGGGTTTACAGTGTACCTGTGCTTCCCTTTCTAACAAAACTAACAATCACTAAACCAACTCTCTCTTACTCTGTGTGGGGAGTATGTGTGTCTGTAGTATCCCTGCTCCGGGAAACTTACTCAGGCACATGCATCTCCCTGTGTGTATAAGGTAGTCTGCTTACTCTGTGTTCCTCTACACCTCTGTCAGCTTATGTCCTCCTCTTTGTAAGTCGCTTTGGATAAAAGTGTCTGCTAAATGTAATGTAATGTAATGTGAAGATGTTCATTTTTAGTGTGTAAACAACCATAAAATCTGTAATTGGGTGGCCTGACAAAGTCACTGCACACTTGGGGTTCACAGTGCAGTTACACCGCTCAGTACAGTACAAGACAGTACAGTACAGTACTGCCCCGCAGTCACAGGAGAGAGGGAACAGAACAGGAGAATGTGCCAACACTACTAAACCAGTTTGGACTCATTCCACAGAGCAAATGATTTTTCGCTCCAGATGACTTTATATAATGTTTCAAGGGATATATCTGTGATTTATGGTGTGTGGTTTATCACTTCCCATCCCATAACCCAAGACGCTTAGTGAGTACGTGAGGGGTGTTGTTTTTTTCTCACTATTTCAGGAAGTTGTGGTTTCTTCCTTCGGGGGTTGTGAGGTTGATAAGATATCTAACTGCCAAGAGAGGGGGAAAAAAAAACTAAACAAAAAAAAACACAAAGAGAAAACACTTCTGCGTCTTTTGATGGTGGGTGTCTGTTCTGCCTCTGGCTAAAGTTCACACACAATTATCACAGAGCAGCCATGACAGAGTGCTATATAACAATGACAGTGTGCTTACACACACACAGGCACGCACACATACACACATACGCACACACGCACACACACACCCATTCACGCACACACACACACACACACACACACACACACACAGCTCTGTATCCCAGCA
>CM059283.1:8198154-8215654 GCA_030347295.1 Setipinna tenuifilis | reverse complement strand
GCCGGCGTTGAAATGTGCCCGACTCAGTGAGTCCTCCAGTGACGCCGGGCTCCTCGGCAGCTCTCCGGGATCCCCAGTGTTGTTGGGTTCCTTAACTGGCACCGCGACCCACCAGGGTCCCTCTCGCATCGCTCAGTACCTGCTGCTACCCTTGGCGGACCGCTCAGGGGTGCACAGCGCTCTCAACACTGAGACGGGGGAGGAACTGGTGTGCAAGGTAAGCCCGGTTGGTTCTTAGTTCTGGTCTGCTGCTGTGCTACAGTTTATTTCACAGTCTTTTTTTAGGCTGCGGGGCATCTGTGTGATTGCTCAATGATCTGACAGTGGATCCCTCAAACTGAAACGTATGCTGTTGTAAATGTAGCTAGAGAGAGAATGTAGTTACATGTATATTTTGTCGTCGAAGCGCATGTCATGACAACTGCACGGCGCTCCAGAGCACTTTAGTGTGCACTCAATGCGGTGTAATCCTCTGCCTTGCCTGCCTGCCTGCCGGGCTGACTGACTGGAGCTGTTACTCATTCATCTGGTGTGGATTTGCATATGCGTCAGCTGAGTGTGCGACGTGATGGTGGCAGACATATGACATGCAAAGCATGCCAGACAACTGTGCTAATTCACTATCTGACCACTGTCAGTCAGTCTCTGCAGAAAGCGATTGATCATCAGATAGATAACATTGAGCACAGCTTCCTAAGTCGAAACGTCCTCCTTTAAAAGATCCATATCATCATTGTACTGTCCCCTGTAGCTGCACCTGAATAGATTTGCGTCACGGCGCTCGCTCCACATTCTCGTGCTATTTCTGACACACATTTTAGAAAAGAGCAGCGAATAATTTACAGGACAGGCCCAGTTCTCGTGCAAACGTCATCTCAGAGGCAACTGTTACTTTCGCAATCACATGATCACTGCCTCTCTGGTCCTTAGGCAAACAGAAGTCTGCTTAACGATGGCTGGGTGCACTGTGTGGAGAAAAGAAGAACGCAAATAAAAATCAATTATCCACCATTCACAGATGGGCAAATTGATTTACTTAATGATATATTCTATGACTTTACTTGCACCAAATATCCTTTCTTTAAGTTGATTAAATGCAAAGCAATTAAACTTTCAGGCCATGCCAGTTACATCTGTTGGCATGACGTGGCTGATGCTCTGTGTTGCTCATTACCACAGCAGGTGGATTGTGGGTAAAATATGGATCACAGTATGGCTGTGCCCTCTTTTTGTAGACAGGGAATTCACAGCCTTGCACACCTTCACATTCGCAACCTGCACGTTTGAATAGCATTTAGTAATTACAATAGGATTTAGTAATTACACATTCATTGCACATTAGAAATGTCCTATTACAAAACATCCCCACTATCCAGTCCAGACTACCTAGTTAAGTGTTGCAGGAGCATCTCTGACCCATGAATCCTTGGGGAGCCAACAGGCTTTACTCTGCAGCAGTGGCAGTGCAGCTTTTAATGGTGGCAGTGGTGGGCTTTAGCCTGGGGCTCCAACAGTCTAGAATGGCCTCCTCGCCTCCTCGCCTCTTCGCCTCCTCGCCTCCTCGCCTCCTCGCCGCCTCCACTGCCAAATTAGTCCCCCTGCTCCTCTCCTCTCCTCCCAGGCATTCGGCATGGGCAGAGTGTCAATTACCCCTCCATAATTGGGGGGTACTACCCCTTTTACGGGGGATACTACCTACCTTTTAGGTTTTATTTTATATTATATTATATATATTTTTTAATATTTTTCACATTAATTACAGTAATGTCAGTACCACCAACCCTGCTATTTTTGTCTCTTTGGGGGGTACTGGGTCTTGATGAGGGGGTACCGTACCCCCCAAAGAGTACCCCTGTAATTCTGTGATTATGGACATCATGTGGGCCTCATGTTCCCAGTTGAACACCATAACCAATTATTGCTCCAACGACCCCCTCCACCCCCCCTTATGAAGACCTCATGTTTCCAGTTCAACACCATGACCAATTATTGCTCCAACGACCCCCCCCATCCCCCCACCCCACCTTTTCCTCCTCCTCACCTGCGCAGGTGTTTGACATGGGCCTCATGTTCTCAGTTGAACACCATGACTAATTATTGCTCCAATGACCCAATCCCCTCCACCCCCCCACCTTTTCCTCGACTGATTATTGCTCCAACAACTCCAGTTGAACACCATGACTGATTATTGCTCTAACAACCCCACCTTTTCCTCCTCACCTGTGCAGGTGTTCGACATGGGCCTGTACCAGGAGAAGGTGCGCGCCTACGACCTGCTGCCCCCCCACCGACACGTGGCGGGCATCCGCGAGGTCATCCTGGGGGAGCGCAAGGCCTACGTGTTCCAGGAGAAGGACTTCGGGGACATGCACACCTTCGTGAAGGGCCACCGCAGGCTGCCCGAGGGACAGGCGGCCCGGCTCTTCCGCCAGGTGGCCTCGGCGGTGGCACACTGTCACCAGGCCGGCATCGTCCTCGGGGACCTCAAGCTGCGCAAGTTTGTCTTCACAGATGAGAAGAGGTGAGAGCTTGTGTGTGTGTGTGTGTTTGTGTGTGTGTGCCTATGTCTGCCTGTGTGTGTTTGTATGTGTGTGTGTTGGTGTGTGTGCCTCTGTATTTGTGTGTGTTTGTGTGTGCCTGTGTGTATTTGTGTGTGTTGGTGTGCCTCTGTGTATGTGTGTCTGTGTGTTTTGGTGTGTCTGTGTCTGTGTGTGTGCACACATACACTTGTTATGTGGGAAGGTTTGTCTGCACAAATAAGAAAAGGTGAGAGTTTCGTGTGTGTGTGTATGTGTGCTTGTGTGTGTGTATACACGCATGATGCGCATGTTACGTATGAAGGTTTTTGGGTCATAATTGTATCTGTATGTAGGTCAAACCTGTGTGTACATTTGTGTGCGTGTGTGCGATGCGAGTCTGCGTGTGTGTGTCTAAGTGTGGCGGTGTCTGTATGGCACAGCAGGGGATCAGGTGTGTGAAACTGCAATTGTTAGATGTGTGTGTGTGTGTGTTTGTGTAAGTGTGTTTGTGTAGAACAGTGGGGGGTCAGGTGTGTGAAACTGCAATGGTTGGATGTGCGTGTGTTTGTGTGTGTGTGAGAGAGAATGAGTGTGTGTGTGTGATAGTGGGGGGTCAGGTGTGTGAAACTGCATGAATCAGGTGTGTGTGTGTGTGTGTGTGTGTGTGTGTGACCATGCATGAAAGCCCCATAGTGCCGCATCTGTGTTTAAATGCTGCAGTTGAGCAGTTCCAGTTCTGCTTTCGGGGAGGGGGGGCGAGGGGGGGGGGGGGGCTCTCATTTCCCTACTCCCCAGGTAACCACATCGGCATCCTCACTTTCCCTCACACAGTGTGTGTGTATGTCTGTGCGTGTGTGTGTGCGCGTGCATGTGCGTGCCTTTGTGTGTGTGCGTGCCTGTGTGTGCCTGTGTGTGCATGCATGCGTGTATGTGTGTGTTAGTCTATGTGTGTGGGCATGTGTGCGTGCATGCATGTGTGTGTGTGTGTGCATATGTGTGTGTGCGTTTGTGTGTGTGTGTGCCTATGTGTGTGTGTGTGTGTGTGTGTATAGCCATAATCTGCCGTTAGTCACTGGGCCCGTGAGTCATGGCGGCCGACTCCGTGAGGAGAACCATATGCTGCTGCGCTGCGCCGGGATCGCTGGAGACACGTCGGGGCAGAAACACACGACCCAAATTCCCGTTTTTATACGAGCCGCTCTCGCCGCAGCAGGTTTAGATTAATTACAGGTTCCTCACCGCACCAGAGAGAGTAGAGAGAGTAGAGAGTACAGAGCCGGCCAGCCAGCCAGCCTGCCCCGGCAGCCCAGAGTCAGAGTCATCCTCATCCTCCATCCTCCCCGCTCCCCGACCCAACCCGACCTGGTGAATCATCAAGGGTAAACAAGTGTACTGTGCCTCCCTCACCCCTACAGTAAATCAGTCGCCAGGCAACTAATTAAAACCACATCTGCACGCATGTAAAACCGCATGTAGGTAATTAGCTCAGTGGACTAAATGTTTTGAACGTTTTAAACCAGATGTTTAACGCGAGCATTTATTTATCTATCTATGCAATTCAGTATGCAATTCAAAAGCAGACCTTCCTCAAGTATGATAGTGCTCCTTTAAGTCGCATGAAAACTGGCTCGTAGTCTGGACCTGAATTTAGGGTGGCAGTGGCAGCTGCAAGACAATTTTGGGCCCAGGCAGAGGGCTCTTGAAACCCATAATCCAGTGCTGTTGCATGGCCCAGTTATTGGTTCTTTACAGGCGTGTTTTTGTCAAAGTGTGGCCTGCGGACCTCTGGAGGGCTGCAAGAAATCCCAAGTGGTCCGCTTGCAGTTGTGTTAAGAAAAATGTTTTTCATGTTTTCTTAAGCTACCTATACTATGCACAGTGTGTTTAAATGACACGTGTATCATCTTCATGCCATTCCCTAGTTAGGGCTGTGATGCCGCATCAATTAATGCATTTAAATAGCCCTGTTAGCCTCAGATGGGGGGGGGGGGGTAGTCCTGTCCATGAGGTTTTTGTAAGGGGGGGGGTCCTCGGTCTTTTGAGGAACTTTGAGGAACATGCATTACAGGTTTACAGCACACCAAATACCTAGCCTATGACTGTCCCCAGGGCGACCGAAAGTCACAGTCATGCTCCCCGACCTGATCCAACCCAACCCAGCCTAACCTAACCTGGTGAGTCATGGAGGGCAAATATAAATGCACCTTTCCCTCGCCCTAGCTCACTCAGTCGCCAGGCAGCCCTGCCATGCTGTGCTGTGCTGTGCTGGCCTTTGAGCTGGTTTTACAGTGAAACATTGGTGCCCGTCCTCCTCCTCCTCCTCCTCCTCCTCCTCCACCTCCTCCTCCTCCTCCTCCCAGTGCGCTGGTTGCTGCATTAGTCATATCTGGAGCAGGATTTTTGAGTGTGACCTTTGCGAGGGGAGCACACAACTGAACAGAGCAATGGAATTGGACAGCCGTGTGTGTGTGTGTGTGTGTGTGTGTGTGTGTGTGTGTGTGTGTGTGAGAGAGAGAGAGACAAAATGCGTCACCTTTCTTTCGCCACGCCTCTCCTTTTCTCTCTTTTAGTCTCCCCCTTGTTCGTCTTTCTCTTTTATTCTCTCTCTCATTTTTCTTTGTCTCTCTTTCATTGTCTCCCTCACTGTGTATTTCTGTTTTTTTTTTCTTTCTGCCTGTCTTTATTTCTCTTTCTTTATCTATTTCTCATTCTTTTCCTCTTTTCTATTTTTTTCTCTCTCCCTCTTTCTCTCAGCCTTTCTCTTACCTATGACATCTCTCTCTTTTTGTCTCTCTCTGTCTCCCTTATGACATCTCTCTCTCTCTCACTCTCTCTGTCTCTCTCTCTCTCTCTCTCCGATGACATCTCTGTTGTCTCCAGAGTTCCGTCCTGATAAGAAGCAGGTGCAGTAAAATGAGTCATGTTAACTGAACACACACGCACAGGGAAATAATGTGTGTGTGTGTGTGTGTGTGTGTGTGTGTGTGTGTGCGTGTGTGTGAGAGAAAGAGACTGTATGCACAGGCACAGGGAATTACTGTAAGCTGAAGTGTGTGTGTGTGTGTGTGTGTGTGTGTGTGTGTGTGTGTGTGTGTGTGTGTGTGTGTGTGTTACTGTACACAAAGGCACCAGGAAATAAGCTTCCCCATTTGAAGGTGTGCTCCCAGGCATCTCAGAGACGTCTCATCTGTGCATCTGTGAGAGGAGGTGCCACTGGACACTAACTGGAAACTAACCACACACTCTGTGTGTGTGTGTGTGTGTGTGTGTGTGTGTGTGTGTGTGTGTGTGTGTGTGTGAGCGTGCATGTATGTATGTGCCCGCGTGCATGTGTGTGTGTGCGTGTCTGTGTGTGCGCATGTGTGTGCGTGTGCGTGTGTGTGCGTGCATGTGTGTGTGTGGGAGACAGGATCCTGGCCGCACTCTAACCCTGTTGACATGGGCAATCACCCCACACTACTGTCCTTCTGACCCAACCGAGCAGAGAGCTCTCTGACCCAGACAAGGACAGACGTCTGTGAGATCAGTCAGGCTGACATTTTTGTTATTGTTTTTTGTTTTTTTTTTCTCCCCATGGTAACCACAGCTCTGTCACTATCACTGTCCCTGTCACTGACCTCAGGGAGACAGTAGCCCAGCATGTAGCTTTAGCGTAGCAAGAAGCACCCATTACATTACATTACTTTACACTTACTGTAGCAGACGTTTTTATCAAAAGGGAGCTACAGTTAAGAGAAGCAGGCAAGCTATAACACAAACATAGGAGATTACAGAATTTACAGAAGTGGAAGTTGAGAGTTAAGAGAGTTTGAGTTAAAGTTTAAACAGTATAACAGGGCACGTACCACAGCAAAGGACATCTATTACATTATATTACATTATATAACACTTAGCAGATGCCTTTATCCAAAGCATTGTGCAATTAAAGAAAGCAATCCAGCTATAGCAAACATGGGAGATTGCAGAGTAAGAGAAAGGAGAACAAACTGAAAGTTTGTGAGAGTGCACATAGGCGCAGGTTAGATTAGATTTAGGTTAGTGAGTTAGAGTTAAAACAGCAGCCTAACTTAGCGTAGCAGGGCTAGCAAGTAGCATAACAAAGGCCATCCAGAAATGAAGGAAGTGCCAACCTCCATTACAGTAAACTATTCAAAACAAGCCATCCTAACCTAAAGGGAGGAGAGGACAGCCGAGAGGTCACACCCCTGCATAGTACAGTGTACAGGCTGTACATTTCATTAAGGACAAATATATGCCACGTGTCTCTTGATGCAAAACAGAAGTCCTACCTCTGCGTAATGCAGTGTACAAGGCTGCATGCTAAAGACAGAACTAGTAGAAGATTAGCATTATCGGCATATTGCCTATTATCAGCCACTTCCCTACTGTTTTCCACCTTATAACAGTGCTTCACTTGGTGAAAAAGTTATAAGAGTGAAAATAGATCAATTAAGCTCCCATAAACTTTTGGTTTGAGTAAGTGAACTTACAGTATAATGTTTATTTTAAACTAATTTCGCATCCAAACTTTTCTCACCACCCAACCCAATTATAGACTTGCCTACTCTATATCCGTCCCTTGTCTCTCAGTGTAGAACAAGGCTCGTCCATCACCCTGCAGTGTCAGGTTGTGTGTCCTGTGTTTCTCAGTGTAGAACAGAAGTCCTGCCTTTGCATAATGCAGCGCACAGACGGTATGTTGGAGACGCAACTGTGTCCATCGTCTCTCAGCGTACAACAGGGATCATACATCTCCATATTGTCATGTCAGGTTTTCCATTACACAGAAATATGTCCTGTGTCGCAATGTACAACAAGGGTCATACATCTGCATACTGGCATGTCTGGCTGTACATTAAACAGAAATATGTCCCTTGTGTCATGATGGGGTGAAGTAATGTTTGGGGGTGGGGGTGGAAGGGGTGGAGAGGAAGGGGGAGGGGGGGTGATGTTTGTTGAGCTCAGGTGATAAGACGAGAGAGATTATGTGGCAAGCTGGAACACCTTGGTGGCAGTGTTGTGCAATGCGCTACTCAGTGGCAGGGGCCAGAGGCTGTGTGTGTGTGTGTGTGTGTGTGTGTGTGTGTGTGTGTGTGTGTGTGTGCATGCCTCTGTGTTTGTGTGTGTGTGCGCATTTGAGTTTGTGTGTGTGTCAGTGTGTGTGCATGCCTCTGTGTTTGTGTGTGCGTGTGCGTGTGCGCGTGCCTTTGTGTTTGTGTGCGTGTGTATGTGTGTGTGTGTGTTTGTGTGCTTTCTTGTGTGTGTGCATGTCTGTGTACATTTGTGTGTGTGTGTGTGTGTGTGTGTGTGTGTGTGTGTGTGTGCGTGCGTGCATCTGTGTGTGTGTGTGTGTGTTTTTGTGTGTGTGTGTGTGTGTGTGTGTGTGTGTGTTTATGTGCGTGCCACTGACGTGGCAGCAGCCATTGCAGGGGTAATTACTGTAAGAGCTGGCTGGTGCTATTAGACCCAGGGGCAGAGAGGAGCAGAGAGGCAAACACACAAACAGGAGCACAGTGCTATGAGGGGGTGGACACAGGGAGAAATATTACAGCATGTTCATTTTACAGGATTTACTGCATATGATATTACAGTATTGAGATATTACTTTTATAAGATATTACAGTATTACGATTTTACTTTCATAAGATATTACAGTATTAAGATATTACTGCATACAATATTACATTATTAAGATATTACAGTATATGATATTACAGTATTGAGATATTACTTTCATAGGATATTGCAATATTAAGATATTACATTTATAAGATATTACAGTATTAAGATATTACTTTCATAAGATATTACACTATTAAGATATTACTGCGTAAAGTTGAAGAGCTAGCAGGATGAGGGTGAAGGGCATTGTAAAGCAGTGGTGTGACGTTTTGGTGTGTGGTGGATAAAGCAGAGGGATGAAGAAAGAAACGGAGGGAGGGAGAGAGAGAAAGACAGCGGGTGAAGAGAGAAAAGAGAGGAAGGAAAAGAAATAGACAGAGAGGTGAGCTGTTAGAAGTGCGGAAAAAGAGTGATGTAGAATCGAGGTGTGCGGGGGAGAACAAGAACAGTGGGTGAAGAGAGTGTATGAAAGAAAGAGAGAAAGACAGAGAAAAGAGGGGAAGAGACATCGAGAGTGCACAAAACAGAGAAAAAAGGAGAAAGAGAGAAATAGACAGACAAAAGAAAGGAATGGAGAGCAAGAGGGAGAGAGAGGAAGAGAATGAGACAGAAAGAAATGGTGAACAAAGGTAGAGAAAAAAAATGAAAAGAAAGAGTAAGTGGGAGAGAGAGAGGAAGAGAGAGAGGGGGGGGGGAAGAGAAAGAAAAAAGGAGGGAGAGATGCAGTAAGTACATGAAAGAGAGAAAGAAAGAGAGAGAGAAAAGAGGAGGGAGAGATGCAGTAAGTACGTGAAAGAGAGAGAGAGGGAGAGAAAGAGAGAGAAAGAGAGAGAGAGAGAAAAGAGGAGGGAGAGATGCAGTAAGTACATGAAAGAGAGAGAGAGGGAGAGAAAGAGAAAGAGAGGGAGAGAGAGAGAGAAAGAAAGAGGAGGGAGAGAAGCAGTAAGTACATGTCAAGTAAATGAGATGCGAGTAGGCTACTTCATGTCCGCCCATGACTCACTTGTTCCACGCCTGTGTGTGTGTGTGTGTGTGTGTGTGTGTGTGTGTGTCCCTGGGTGAAGTGCTACCCCTGTGTCATCCACCAGCCTCACACACACACACACACACACACACTCATGACCTCGAACAAACACAGACAAGTGTAACACGATCTGCGTGGCAACTTCAGCTGCAAGGGATATCACACACACGCGCACGTACACGCATACGCACTCATGCATGCAGGCACGCACACACACAGTCACAAACACACTGATACACACACACACACTGACACACTCACAAACACACACATACACGCAAACTGACACATACGCACACACACATACAGTACACACACACACGCACACACACACACACACACGCAGGTCCATTACCAGCTCTGGACTGTTTATGTGTGCGGGGGAATATGGGGGAACAGCATTTGTCTCCTGGTGGAAAAACTGCTAAACATAGAGAGGCCAGAGATTAGAGTGTGTGTTTGTGCGGGCGCGCGCGTGTGTGTGCATCTGTCACTAGGTGTGTGTGTCTATCTACTGTCACTACTGTGTGTGTGTGTGTGCGTGTGTGTGTGTGTGGTGTGCGCTCGTGTGTGTGTGTGTGTGTGTGTGTGTGTGTGTGTGTGCGCGCATGTGTCAGTTTGCGTGTATGTGTGTGTGTGTGTGTGGTGTGCGCTCGTGTGTGTATGTGTGTGGGTGTGTGTGCGCGCATACGTCCGTGCGTGGGTGCGCGCGCGTCTGTGTGTGTGTGTGTGTGTGTGCTAGCTGCAGGAAGATTTACTCTGTGTATGCGGCAGTGTTGTCGAAACAGACTCTGCAGTGCTTTGTTTGACACCAGGCCATAATTATATAAGGCTGGGAGCCCTGCTGTGACTGAGGTCAAACAGAAGTCTGTCTCACACTCACTCCACAGTTCTCTGAGTCCCTTTGAACACCAAGACACACTCTGTGCCTTTACATAGAGCATTGACCATCCTGAATCAGTCTTTTGAGTTTCACTGTGCTACATAAATAAACCAGAGGATGGTCAGAGCCAGAACAATCTGATTATAGAACCAACTGGATTATTTATAGAGTTTGGAATACTCCAGTGCTCCATTTGATTATTATCAGAATTCTAAATACTGCAGTTTAACAGTTAGACTCTTACAAGAGTTCACAATACTACCAGTTTGCATGCAAAGTAAAGCAATTTAAAAATGATGATTTCCACAACTACTAAATGTATATGACATCTTTCACTGATCTGATCAAAAAGAATAATTGGACCAACATCCACATTTTTTCTTTGCCTTGTAACTGCTCTGAATAAGGGCAGCGGTGGAGCTCTCATCACTCCATAAAACACACACACAACTTCAATTTGCTGCCCGTAAACATGTCCGCAGTGTTGTTGGGGTCGGGATTTCACAACGTGCTCTCAATAATTACAGCTTCTCCATTCTTTTTGAGCTGCTCAGAACGGCTCAACCTTGTAATGATCAGAGTAAATCACTTTTATTCACTGCAACTAATTCACTGTGCGCGCATATTTTACAAGAACTTGCTTCGAAATTGCCGGCAGTCTTGCCACTGCTTGTCACTTGTAATTTAACGGGAAATCGGCTGTTTGGTTTTTTTCCACTTTCTTTTGGAGATTAACTGACTGTGACTGTGTGGGAGTAATGAAGTGCTTTTCCCCCCTTTTATTAACATAAACACATAGGCCCACTGTCTCCTGCACCTTGGGATTCACAACTGCTGGAAATTGAGCATATAACTTTTTAGCAATGCTTATTTAAATCTGAAATCTTTCTTTTTTTCTTTTTTTCTTTCTTTCTTTCTTTCTCTCTCTCTTTCTCTCTCTCTCCCTCTCTGAATGTCTTTCCCCCTCTCTCCCTCTCTCTCTCTCTCCTCTCTCTCTCTCTCCCTCTCTCTCTCTCTCTCTCCCCCTCTCTCTCCCTCTCTTATATTAGAATTTCCTACATCTGGCAACTAATTGTGGCTGATTGGACCTCTGATGTGTTTTATCCCTGTACATTTTGTACTACTTTTTGCTACTGTGAAACTGTAATAAAGGTTTTAAGTTAAAGTCTCTCTCTCTTTCTCTCTTTCTCTCTCTCTCTCTCAGGACCCATCTGAAGCTGGAGGGTCTGGAGGACTGTCGCATCCTCTCCTCCCCCGACGATGACCTGGTGTCCGACACGCACGGCTGCCCAGCCTACGTGAGCCCCGAGATCCTTAGCAGCGGCAGTGGCGGGGGAGGGGGCGGCCGAAGCGGGGGCTCGGGCTCATACTCCGGCCGTCAGGCGGACGCGTGGAGCCTGGGGGTCATGCTCTACACCATGCTGGCGGGCCGCTACCCCTTCCACGACCCCGACCCCGCGGCGCTCTTCTCCCGCATCCGCCGCGGTCAGTACTGCCTCCCCGAGGGCCTCTCGCCCACCGCCCGCTGCCTGCTGAGGAGCCTTCTCCGGAGGGAGCCCGCCGAGAGGATGACCCCCGCCGAGGTGCTCATCCACCCCTGGCTCCGGGGCGCCACCATGGCTGCTGCCGCCGCTGGGGGTAGGGGTGGGGGAGAGGAAGTGGAGGGGGGGGCCAGAGGAGGAAGTGGGGGGGCGGAACAGGAAGTGGGCGGGGGCACGGATCAGGCGGTGCCCGAGACGGACTCAGAAACAGTCGACGACAACAGCTTTCTGCTCTAATGGAGGCACACACACACACACACACACACCCACACACACAGACACACACTCACCCTACCCCACCCCCTCGACAGACTCAGAAACAGTCGACGACAACAGCTTTCTGCTGTAATGGAGGCACACGGTGGTGTTTTGTTGACACCCCCCCCCCACCATATCTTACCCTTCCTACCCTACCAACCCCCCCCCCCAGACAATGACCTTTGACCTCTTCGTCTAATGGACCTGACGACACAACAACAACCAAACTGTCATCCAAACAACAACAACCTCCTCCCCACGATGTTGGTTGTTTTCTTGTCGTCCCTCCCTCCCCTCCCTAAACACTTAAATTGTTATTTTTTTGGACCAAAAGAAAAAAAAACTGTTCTGACTCTAGGGCCTGGCTCATGTTGGATGTTTTCCTTTATATTGTTGGTGGGTGTTTTGTTTGTTTTTGATGTGGGTACTTAAGGATGCTCTTGTGCCCTCACGCGCAATGCACTGTCGGGATCTGTGGTGGCTTTTAGGGCATTCATGCATATTCAACCAGTCAGTTTGTGTGTGTGTGTGTGTGTGTGTGTGTGTGGAGGAAGAAGTCATCCGGTGCTAATTAACTACTCTCCCTTAGAGCAACGTGCACACACACACACTCACACACACTCACACACACACACACACACAAACACACACACTTGCGCACACACACACTCTCACACACACACACACTTTTCCACACTCACACACACACACACATACACACACACACACACACACACACACACATACATCATGGTCTTTGGGCCTGGAGAAAATGAAGAAAAAGTCGGCCATGAAAAAAAGAAGGCGAGAGTGCTATAATGTCAAGCTGCCGCATCACACCGATGACTCACGACAGACCCGACCTCAGGATTCGAAACACATTTTAACAGAAACACACACACACACACACGCAGACACACACTCTTCTGGCCAGGGGCTATAACTGACACTTACACACACACATGCACCAACACACACACACACACACACAAGCGCCTGCACACACACATACACACATGCGCCTGAACACACACACACACACACCACTGATGGGTTATGTCTCATTCAGCACAGAATGTATGTGTGTATTTCTTTGTGCTTGTGCATGAACACACACACACACACACACACACATATCAGGTTTCTCTATACAGTTTGTACAACTCAACCTCAAACCTCTTCTCTGAAACCTCTTTCTCTCGTACTCACACACACAGACACACACACACACACACACACACACACACACACACACACACACACACACACAGAGCCTTCCCCCTGCAGCCTCTCACCGTCTCCGAGCCGGTTCCTCACCCTGTGGTGTTGAGCATATCTGTCAGAGGCTGTGTGTGTCACGTGTGTGTGTCAGTGTGACCTTTGAGGTGTGAGCGACCCGACCGCTAGCCGCTAGCGTGCCCAGCTGATAGCGCCCGTCTCTCTGTAACACAAGCTCCCATTCATGGCAGTCCGCCTGACTAGCATAGCGAGATCCTACTACACATATCATTACATGTATAGGTCATGTTAGCGGCCAGATGATAGCACCTCTTTTGCTAACGGACTCAATCCTCTTGACTAGCATAGCGGCGGCTACACATATCATTACATGTATGGGTAGTGTTAGCGACCAGATGATAGCGCCTCTTTTGCTAGCGCCATCTCCCATTCATCTCAACCCTTTTGACAAGCATTGCAGCGGCTACACACGCCATTACACGTATAGGTAGCATTAGCGACCAGATGAAGACTGTGTTACATTTGTAGTAAGAACTGACCAATAATAACGTTGCAATAACAGGCTGGCAATGTTTGCAGTTAGCACCACATGGCGTAGCACCCACTGGCATGTTACTGTGTAGATTATCAACCCCAAGGACACACTGCAAGTGTTATGTCGACACCCAGAGACAGATTTTTCTGTTCTCCGCAAGAGAGATAGAGTGTGTGATGTGTGTGTGTGTGTCGTCTCAGCCTTCTGTTTGTTGTGCCTCCATCTTGGATCATGGGGTTTGTGTTTCAATGAAGTGCGAGAGACAGATCCCAGTCAGCTGCAATGTGAGACGTCTGATGAGTCAACATGTAGCGTGTCAACAGAGAGAAGAGAGAGAGAGAGACGGAGAGAGAGGGAGAGAGATGGGGGGAGAGAGTTTGAGAGGAAAAACATCTTTGAATGGTTTGTTTCTGTACCTGCAACTATGTGCGTGATTTTTGTGTTGTTCTTTTTTTTGTTTGTTTTGTTTTTAACATGTGGCATGTCAACAGAAAAGAAAAAGAGAGAAGGAAACAGAGAGATCAAGACAGACTAAGAAAAATCTTGGAATGAATCCTCTCTGTCCTCCCTGTGTGTATTTGTTGTAATTGTCTGTTTTCTTTTAACTGTCGGTCTCCATAAACCCACAGCCACTGGTTAGCTTGATCACGAGCTGCCAACTACAAGCTCTCTCTGCCTCCTCCATTGTAGGAACAGCCTTGCCTCCGACGTAATGACAAGTTATGTTCTTGTTCGTTCATTTGTTACCCTTTTACTCTTTCTTTCTCTCTCTCCCAGGAGCCTGTCAACACAAATAATGTGTTTCTCCTAACTGGCTCGACATTGTTTTTTTTTTTTTTTTTTTTTTAAACACAAAGGCCAGACAATTACAGCTCATAAACCATACTGACATAAGTGCACAAAGTTCATTTTGCACTGTGAATTATGTATTTGTGACTGAACCTCAAGGCGAGATCCAAAAGGTTAAACTGAAACAAAAAAAAGTTCTTTATTGTGTAAATGAAAAAAAACACATTGTAAATACTGTAAATCTTCATTATAAAACTAGGTGGACAAACAAGAGTTTAAAAAAAAAGTAAAGATCATTTTTTTGCATACTTCATTTGTCATTTGTCTTTTCTGTCACTCAAACACACATTTGCACAGACACACAATGTTCACAACTGCTGTGAAGACCACAAGAGGATTGACCCCCCCCCCCCCCCCCATGTGTAGTGAGTGTGTGTGTTTGAGTGAGAGAGAGAGGGAGAGAGTGTGTGTATGTGTGTGTGTGTGTGTGTGAGTGAGAGAGAGAGAGAGAGAGAGAGAGAGAGAGAGAGAGAGAGAGAGTGTATGTGTGTGTGTGTGTGAGAGAGAGAGAGAGAGAGAGAGAGTGTGTGTGTGTACAGATACAGGTCTGTGTGACTTTAGCTATGGCCTTCTAATTGAGGCCAAACAGCATTCCTGTGTCCAGCCTGTCCTTGGGCAGAGGGGCTGAGCGTTGTGAGTGAGTGGTCAAAGCTGCGATATTTGCTGGCCTCTAACAGTGAGGCTGAGGAATGCAATGAGCTGTATGGTTGTTTTTTTGCCACAGTTGTAAGTGTAAGTGTGTGTAGTGGAGGTGTTTTGAATATCATTCTGGGCTACATAAAAATGAATACTGTTTTTCATGTTGGTGAACAGATCACCCTAAATCCTTCATAATGCACATATGAAGGATCTCTCTCTCTCTCTCTCTTGTAAAATGGTTAGACAATGGACTCTAACTCTCTCTCTCTCTCCCGCTCCTCCCTTCCTCCCTCTCTCTCCTCTCTTTCTCTCCCTTGCTCACTCACTGTCTTACTTCCTCCCTCTTCCTCGGTCTTGCTCTCTCTGTCTAAAGTAATCATGTAAAATGGTTAGACAGTGAGTAAACTCTCTCTCTCCCTCTCTCTCCTGCTCCCCCCCCCCCCCCCCCCCCCCCCCCCCCCCCCCCCCCCCCCCTCTCTCTCTCTGTCTTTAAGGTTTCAGGGAGTGCACCGCTCCTTCAGGTTTGTAATGTCATCACCCGAATGCCACCACAGATGAAATGCTTGCATAAGCTCACGGGTGCTTTGCTGAGAGGCTGATGGGAGGTGGATTAGCTATCATGGGTCGCCGCGTGTGTGTGTGTGTGTGTGTGTGTCTGTGTGTGTGTGCATTTGTGTTTGTGCGTGTGTTTGTGTGTGTCTGTGTTTGTGTGTGTGTGTGTGTTTATCTGTGTGTGTGTGTGTGTGTGTGTGTGTGTGTGTGATTAGCGATCGCGGGTCGCCGCGGTGTCGCGGTTTCTGGCGCGGTGCCAGGGAGCATCATCGCACGCCACCGTGGCAACGGCTCGGCCGGATGAGTCACGGCCACCTGGTGACGCACCAGAGAGAGCCTCAGGAACAACCCCCTGCTCCTCTTCACACACACGCTGTGTGTGTGTGTGTGTGTGTGTGTATGCATCGAGATGTGGCTGCATTCTGTGTGTGTGTGTGGACATTTTTGTGTGTGTGTGCGTGCAAGTGTGTGTGTATGCGTGTGTGTGTGTGTGTGTGTGTGTGCATTTGTGTGTATGCGTGTGTGTGTGTGCATTTGTGTGTGTGTGCTACCAGTGGATTCCTTCACAGAGATCTTGAGGAACTGAAGATGTGAAAGGAAGTCAGTGATTGGCAGCAGTACAAAGCAGCTGTGTGTGTGTGTGTGTGTGTGTGTGTGTGTGTGTGTGTGTGTGTGTGCGTGTGTGTAGCACTAAGATTACCTCACTGTGTCCAGAGGAAAGATGGTGACTTGGTGTTCTGATCTATTTCGGCATCAGGATATTCTCAGACAACTGTCAGTCATCTTTCATGTCTAATTAATATAACCGTTTTAGACAGAAGCCAATAGACTCGTGTCATGTCAGATACTGATGTATAAACAGCCATAGACATAAGCAAGGAAGCCATAACTGTTTTAGCTGTGTAAAAACACAACCACAACACAACACATAACTAACATGGATTAATTACTAATAATAGGTCAAAGGTAGTATGTAAAAACAGGTCCTTAAAATGTGAAAAACATATGTATAGGAGTTTAGCTTTAAAAGTGATGTTTTAATGTTTCAAAGCTAACCAGTCCTGAGAAAATGTCTTTGTAAAGTTGCTGTTACAGGCACCACAACATTGCATTGCCCAGAAAAAAAAAACTCAATTTCAATTTCAGTGCTGACTAATGGGCCTGCACATACCTATTCTGCGGTTTTTCGTTGCAAGTGATCCAACAGATTGCACCATATTCTTAATAGAGCCGCTGTCGGTAGTATTCATTCCATTAATTACTGCCTGGCTCCTGTCACACTTTTAAATTACAGCGCACATCTGATGTAGCAACCACATCCACCGCTAGAGGGCAGCACTTACATGACTATGGGAACAACGTGGCGCTGCATCTTGGACATCTGTCTATTAGACAAGGTTCGGCTAATTGAAATTACAAAAATGTTGGGCAACTGGCACTGGCATTGCCATTTTAGTCAGAGCAATCGTCCAAAATGTCTCTTTTCTTTCTCTCCCCAGAAAATCGTGTAGCCTTTGGATGAAAGTGAGAGGGCTGAGGGAACTTATTTAAAGGACTTGTGTTAAGTAACACTTAGCAGCTAGGCAGACCAATCAATTTGAGCACTACTAAACATCACATTTGTAATGCCCAATGAAGAACTACACAAATACACAATCAAACCCTGAGATTTAAGCGCCCCCTATAGATCTTTGGAGTTAAGTGTAGACAGGTTTCGGTTTAGGTATTTGGATTTTAATGTTAATGTAATGTTATTTAATAACACCAATGACTTTTATATGAAAACAAATGTGTTCTGAAAAACAAAACTTGTTTTTTTCTTTTACTTTTTACTTGTTT
>CM059283.1:8185654-8188154 GCA_030347295.1 Setipinna tenuifilis | reverse complement strand
AGGTCTAATACATACAAACACACACACTCACTCACTCACACACAGAGTGCCCACAAAGGTCTAATACACACACACACACTCACTCACACACAGAGTGCTCACAAAGGTCTAATCCATACACACACGCATACACAGACACACACACACACACTCACACACACACACACACACACACACACACACAGCAGCTCTGTACCACTCTGCACAGAACAGAGAAGCTATGGCTCACATGGGGATCACACAGACCCAACCAAAAACTGGAAACTAGGGTACACCTGCTCAGAGGCAAATATTACTTTACTTTCCCTTTTAAAATGTACTTACATACATGATACTTTATTTCTATAGTAGTAGTATATTTCTGGGGGGGCATTTTTGCCTCTATTGAGACAGGACAGTGAAGAGCAGGACAGGACGTGAGAGAGATGGGGTAGGGTTGTGAAATGACCCAAGCCGGATTCAAACCTGGGTCCCCATGGGCACTTGCCCACTCATGGTACGGGTGCTCTACGCACTGTACCACAGCCCCCCCATGACACTTTATTTCGCCCACAAATTTACAAAATGAACTCTTTCAACATTAATGTTACATTATATTACACTTAGCAGATGCCTTTATCCAAAGTGACTTGCAATAGAAACATAAAGAAGTGTCCTTATATAGCCTTTAATATATATTATTATATATTATTGGCCTTCTTGTATAGTCTCATATACATGAAGAATTGTCCATCTTTTATTCTGCTATTCTCTGTGTTATGTGCACAGAAGCTGGTGTTGTTGTCATGAACCTGGCTCTCTGCCATTGGCTGGTGTTTCTGTGTGAGGACCTACAGCTGTAACCAGGCAGCCCTGAAACAATCCCCCCACCACACACACACACACACACACACACACACACGTATACACACACACACACACACAGAAATACACATGCAAAAACACACATGCATAAACACACACGCATAACACACACACACACACACACAAACAATGTCCCCACCAAAACACTCACACACACACACACGCACACCACATATAAATACACACATAAACACACACACACAAACAATCCATCCACCACACACACACACATAAACACATAAACACACACACACAAACAATCCTCCCACACACAAACACACACACACACACACAAACACACACACACACACACACAAACACAAGCAATGTCCCCCCAGCCCTCCCCCATCCCCCACCCCTGCCCTGCCACCACCTCAGCCACAGCGATCAGCAGGTGTTCATTGATGTCCGGCCGAGTCCACCGCTGCACATCCCACAATCCCTTGCACCAGCGGCGCCCAGCGCTGGCCATCTGAAGGTCGTTTCCCCTCCGGCCGAGCAGCAGCTTTCAAACGGCTGCCCCTGGGCTCTCCAGCGCACACACACACGGACGTGAGGGCGAGAGACACTGCGAGAGACATCCGCTTCCTCCTCCAGAGGTGTGTGTGTGTGTGTGTGTGTGTGTGTGTGTGTGTTTGTGTGTGCATCCTTCTAAGGGTGTGTGTGTGTGTGTGCGCATCCTTCTGAGGGCGTGTGTGTGAGTGTGTGTGCGCCCTTCTAAAGGTGTGTGTCTGTGTGGTTGTGTGTGTATGCATCCTTCTGAGTGTGTGTGTGTGTGTGTGTGTGTGTGTGTGTCCTTCTGAGGGTGTGTGTGTGTGGTTGTGTGTATGCATCCTTCTCCAGGTGTGTGTGTGTGTGTGTATGCATGCATCCTTGTCCATGTATGCATCCTTCCCCAGGTGTGTATGTGTGTGTGCATCTTTTTTCTTCCTATGTGTGTGCCTCCTATGTATGTGTGTGTGTGTGTTTTCTGTGTGTATGTGTGTGTGTGTGTGTGTATGCGGCCTTCACGCAGAATGTTCCGAGCTCTCACACTGAGGTGATCTCTCTCCGGACATCATTTGTGTCCGACTTCAAATCCGGGATTTTGAAGATTTTTTTATTTTTTCGCCTGTTGTGAAGTGAAGCGATGGGATGTTGCTCGCTGTTGACAGTTACAAGCAGTGGGGTGTGTGTGTGTGTGTGTGTGTGTGTGTGTGTGTGTGTGTGTGTGTGTGTGTGTGCGTCTTTCAAAGGGTGTGTGTGTGTGTGTGTGTGTGTGTGTGTGTGCATCCTTCTGAGTGTGTGTGGGGGGGAGGGGGAGGAGGGAGGGTGAAAGAACAAGAAAAACATCAGGAAAGACCACAGCACTGAGGAAAAAGGAAAAAGAAAAGAAAAGATAAGAAAAAAAAAAACCAGCAGCCGCCGCCTTCGTTGGGTTCGTGTGAGGATTAGAGGGAATGGATGATGATAAGAATAAACAATTAATGTTTTTTTGGGCTTTTCACACCATAAGATAATCAACATCATGTGTGTGTGTGTGTGTGTGTGTGTGTGTGTGTGTGTGTGTGTGTGTGTATTAGACCTTTGTGGGCACTCACTGTATGTGTGTGTGTGTGTATTTAATTAATGCGTTTGGCTTTTTCGCACCATAAGA
>CM059283.1:8148154-8175654 GCA_030347295.1 Setipinna tenuifilis | reverse complement strand
ATGGGTTGATGGCCGATTTCGCTGGTACTTGTGACTAGTGACAATAAAGGTTCACTTACTTACTTACTTGTCATGCGGGTCACCACAAGAGGCCAAGCAGAGTTTTTCCAGTAATCTCCATTTATGGAAGTTGGTAAACAGATGAATTTCAGGGTGCAATAATTTGTCACTAATTAACATATGCTACACATTTACACAGTCAGTAGAAATTTCCAGAAATCTCCATTAATGGCAACTGGTAAACAGATGAATTTCAAGGGTGCAATATTTTGACACTAATTAATGTACGCTACACATTCAGACAGTAGTTAGTAGACTTGAGAGTTGGAGAGGAAAACACCCCCTCACACATGCAAGGGCCTGTTTATCTGCCTGTCTGATAAAGACAGGTACAGTACCTAGGTGACCTTGGAAATTGACTTTCTAACACCTTATTTGTCTCATGACTAAATCTCTTGCGTCTTCCTATTAAGAAAGTACATAAAAGCATCACCACGATTATATACTGATGTACTACTATACCAACAGCATGTTTGACTCAGAATTATGACAGCTTTTAAGGCATTTTTTATTTTATTTTCAAAGTTAATTTATGCCAATTGGTAAACAGATGAATTTCGAGTGCAATATTTTGCCACTCATTAGCGTACTCTACACATTCAGTAGTCACAGTCAGTAGACTTGAGAGTTGGGGACGAAAACACCCCTCACACGTGCAAAGGCCTGTTTATCTGCCTGTCCGATAAAGAGAAAGCTACCCAGGTGACCTTGTAAAGACCTCATGTCCGCCATGTTGACTGTTTGCTTGTGTGTAAAAATCAACATAGCACACACACAGGCTCCAAGGGGCCCAAAGCAGAGACATTACTAGTTAAAGTGAAGGGCTGTTGCCTGGAGGTTCATGGATAAACAGGTTGGTTCATGGATGATGGTTTGTTTGTCTTACAGCAAAGTTTCATCACCAAGAAAACAGGAAAAGATGAGTGGAGGAGAGCGAGAGAAAAAAGATGAGCGCAGGAGAGAGAGAGAGAGAGAGAGAGAGACAGAGAGGACAAAAGACAGAGAGAAGAGGAGGAAAGCAAGAAAACAGGAAAAGATGAGTGAAAAGAATGAGAGAAAAAAGATGAGTGCAGGAGAGTGAGAGAGAGAAAGAGAGAGAGAGAGGGAGAAGAGAAGGAAGGCATGAGTGGAGGCTAGTTGACAGAAATACACGACTCTTTGACCCCAACATTGCCACAGAGGCGAACCGAAACACCTGAGCCCTTATGAAGAGAGAGAGAGAGAGAGGGAGAGAGAGGGAGAGAGGGGGGAGAGAGAGAGAGAGGGGAAAAAAGAAAAAAAGGAAACAGCACAACACAATAACAGTGTGGACAGCAGCACTTGTGGTGCGTTTGGAGCCAACTGATCAATATAATAATATTTCTAAAAATAACAAGAGTGCTCGGCCGTCAGAGCCGACTAGTTACTGGCTGATGACGGGACTCACCTGCCTGGCAGGAAACCAAGAATTCGATTAGGTTTCTGTGCCGAAGAAAAACAACAACAGAAGTACAAGGAGGAGGTGGGCTGAGCTCCCCTGTGTTCCCCTGACGCTGCTGCCGTGAAATTGTATACAACTGCAAGGGAGCGGAGTGTACACACGTAGAAGTGTATCGAGTGAGCAGAAAGACAACATCTAACATCTAACTAGTCCATCATACACACAAATGGAAATAATGTCTGTCATTGACTGAATGAGTAGGAGCTTTATAGAAGAGCGTGTGTAATTGGATAAGGAGCACGGGCAATTATGTTATATTAGACTTTTCCCACAAACCATTAGGGAATTGGAGCAAAAGAAAACTACTCATGTGATCTGATGTGCACACATACAGTAATTCCATTTTCCTTTAAGTGAAAAATCGTAGCGTTTTTTTTTTTTCCCAGAAGTGAATTGCTATGATTTTACCTTTCCTGGAAATAATCATCCTCTTGACTATAGACTATATCACACTATGTGTGTGTGTATGTGTGTGTGTGTGTGGGTGTGTGTGTGTAACTCCACCATTAAGCTAGTCTGTGTGCTGATAACATGATTAGAAGTCAGACCTGAGTGTAAGCAGAGGGGGGTGGGGGGGTGGGGGGGGGGCGAGGGGGTTCTAAGTGGTGAGGACCGATGGGGGGGGGGGCACTATAATTATTATCAGGGTTGGGGGTGGGGAAAGATAAAATTGTAGGGCCCAAAATTTTTAGCTGTGCCCCTTTGTGAATTAGTTAAACTTTTCAATGCTCGTGCCCGTTAATGGGACCCCCAACCCCACCTCAAATAATATATTTGCCTTATTCAGGAAATAAAATGTCCTGCCATGAATTTAGTCCAACCCTACTCAGACGTCTTACTACCTGCATGTGAATTTCAGGGGTGCAGTCTGGGGGTAATAAAGTTTGATTCCATCGCCCCCCCTGCATTAACAGTGGGGCTTTTGAGCACATTATAATGTTTATTAAAGTCCGCTCACACCAAGAACTACAGTATAACGATAACGACAACTATAACTACAACGATATGGGCATCCACACTGAACAACAACATTTTAATGGCAACATTCTCATAGTGATTTAAATATCTAATAGAACATGACATTAGAATGTTAATTATTACAAATTCTGATTGGCTGACAGTGTTTTGTTAGTTCATAAAATAAAAAATGATCCCAACGATGTCGTTCAGCCTGTCGTTGTCGTTATAGCTTATAGCACCGTTCACTGAAGTGAGAATGACTTTTCAAAAATATATAGTTATAGTTAAAGTCATCATTGTAGTTATAGTTCTTCTTGTGATCAGGCCTTTAGGGTTGAGAGAAGGGAAGGAGCCAAAACTGTATTCTATTGTCAAGGACAAAATTTCAGGTGGCAACTCTGGTAAATTTATTCAGCTTTTTGTGTCCATTTGTGGCTTTGCCCACAGCCCTCACAGTCTAGCCCTGCCACAGTGCTTCTCAAAGTGTGGTCCAGGAAATCCCAAGTGGTCCATGAGCAGTTGTGTTAAACAGTTTCTTAAGTTTCTTACCCATGCTATGCACAGTGTGTTGCAACGATATGTATATTATCTTCATGTTATTCCTTAGTTGTTCCCTGTGATGCTGCACCAATTCATCCATTTACATAGCCCTGTTAGGCTCAGATGGGGGGGGGGGTCCTTAAAGCTTTTTTTTGGATGGCAATTGGTCCTCAGTCTGAAAAACTTTGAGAATAACTGCCCTACCCCTACACCCACCCCACCTCTCCAATCCCTTTTTGTCTCCAACTCTGCTGTCCACACCACCAATAAACACCCTGGCTTCAGAAAGGGAGGCCTTCTAATGAGCTTGCTCCACCCTACTCTCTACATCTACCTAACTCTAATTACCACCACTCATCAGTCAGGTTCATGACACATTTAGCCAAATCACCTGTTTTAAATGCACAGGATGAGCCAACACATGGCAGGACTTTTACTTTTACTACCTGAGAAGCCGATGGTGCCACAGCGCCACAGAGACTCAGAACAGATGCACGGCTGTCAGCTTATGTGGCTTTTTTCGCAGCCAAGAGACGCAACACAACCTCCTCTGAGATGACTCATAAATCATACCATATCAAAATCATCATGTTGGCATGAAGCCTTGTCACTTTTTTTCCTCCCCTTCTCCCCCCCCCCCTTCTCCCCCAACCCCCTCCCCTTCTCTTTCTTCTTGAAAACAAATTGGCTCTCCACATGCTCCCGTCCAATTGACAGTGTGTGTCTAGTGCGCTATGAAAATTGGCATTCGCGTGGAATAATTTGCTTACTTTCACAACATCATTATCTTGTGTGCCTCTTGTTTGGCACCAACTAATCTACGGCGCATGAGAGGCGTAGAATGCAAATCGACTTAGAGGCTTTTTTCTTCTTCCTTCCTGTTCATCATTACCACCATAACCACACATACAGCTTTCCCCGACCTCTCAGGCCAGTCATAAAAGAACTACACGAATGATGGACAACTACAACAACAACAACAGGCCATGAGGAACAAAAAGAACCAAACTGAAATCCTGCTTTTTTTTTATTTGAGCTTCAGTGTTACTATGGCAAATAAAAGAGAACTCTTGATAAGTAGTGCAGTGCAGTTCCACTGATCGTGAAGAACCCTCTACAACATGTATAGATATTATCATCAGACATCTTTTTAAAAAGACTTTTTAAAAAAAAAAAGACAAATTTTTGCTGCTGAATCATTTGCATAATTTTACACTTGGTGTATCAGAGTTAAGTCGATTGCGGGCAAGGACACCGTAGGGTACATGATTAAAAGAGGAGAGACACTGACAGCCTCTCGCTGCTGATGAGTGCAGCGAAAAGTGTAAATAAAAGGGACATCATTAAACACTCTTAGAGGAAGTATTACCCATGCTAGGGGCAAGAAGACATGACAAAACTGACAACACTGAAGAGGGTTTAAAAAAAGGAAAGAAAAGAAAAGAAGGAATAATAATGAAAAAAAAAGATTTAGGTAGAGAGATAATGTATGATAATTGGATTGGGTGAAGAGGCGAGTCTTTGATTGTGAGATAAAAAGATGCTAATCGGGAGAAAAGCTGACTGGTGGGCAGCTCGCGTGGAGATCTCGTGGTCCACTGCCCCAGCCTGTGGCAGGCTAATCTCACATGGGGTGGCAAGTGCACACACACACACACGTGTGTGTGTGTGTGTGTGTGTGTGTGTGTGCCTGTTCAGCTAACGGTCAGGAGATAATAAGACAGCTATGACACCTTCCCTTGCCCTAGCACACACACACACACACACACACACACACACATACATACGCACACATACACACGTTAACAAACACACACACACACACACACACGCACACACGCACACGCACACACACACATACGCACACATACATACGTTAACAAACACACACGCTAACACACACACACACACACACATGCTAACTAACACACACACACACACACACACAGTTCAGACTACCTGTCTGAATCTCATCGGCTAGTTCAAACAGTCAGTGGAGGTCAGATGCTTGATGCGCCATCAAGATATCATCTCAAGACTTAATTGCCTCAACTGGAGGTGGAGGGGACTCTACTCCTGCATCGAGGTTTTAAACTAAAAAATTAATTTAAAATTTTAAAACGTGTCCATGACAACACAGCAGATCATCAACACAAGAGCTAGCTTGGTCCTGAGAGAGAGAGAGAGAGAGAGAGAGAGGGAGGAAGGAAAAACAAACAAGTGGGGGTGTTGTGGCTGTAACTGACTGCAGCACCTATTACATAAACAGCAGAGCACCCATGGGTACCCAGGTTTGAGTCCGACCTGTAGCCATTCCCCCCATCCTTCTTTCCCACTTAACTCTCACTTCCTGGCATCTTCTTCACTGTCCTATCAAACAAAGGCAACAAGGCCAATAAACATACTCCTAAAAACCTAAATTAGTCTAAAATGTGTATCCATGACAACAGAACAACACCAGATTCCAGTCCTCTGAAAGACAGACAAAGAGAGAGAGAGAGAGCGACAGACAGAGAGAGAGCGAGAAAGAGAGAGAGAGAGAAGAGAAGAAAAGAAAAGAAAAGAAAAGAAAGAAAGGCAAACCAGTTAAAGAGCGACCAAGCAATAACACACAGACACACAGCCTCCAGCCTCATCACAAAAGACCACCTGTAGCCCATCATGGGCAAGCGGTCCGTATTGGCTCTGCTGCCACAGAGAGAGAGAGAGAGAGAGAGGAAGAAAGAGACAGACAGACAGACAGAAAGAGACAGAGAGAGAGACACAGACAGACAGAGAGAGAGAAAGAGAAAGAGAAAGAGAGAGAGAGACACACACACAGATAGAGAGAGAAGGCACAAAGCCAGGACACAAATCACTCCAATAAAGAGTGCCACCACCAAACAAGATGTAGCACTCTCTGGCCTACGTCACCACACCAAACCTCATTAAGCTCAGGGGCCCAGGGGCTGGGGGTGGGGGGGGGTGGGGGGGTTCGAGAAAAGGGGGTGGAGGGTGGAGGGGGAGGTGGAAGGATGGGTTTGAGTGTTAGCTGTTTCAGGGCCCAAGGAGAGTGGTAAGGTGGTGGTGTGGGGGGGTTCTTGCTGTTTTAGGACCCAGGGAGGATTGGGGGGGCAAGGTTGTGTGTGTGTGTGGGGTGGGTGGGGGTGCATTGTGGGGCCCTGGAATGGGGAGGGGACCAAGGTGGTGTGTGCGTGTGTGAAGGAGTTCTTGCTGTTTTAGGACCCGGGAAGGATGGGGGATGGAGGGGCGCAAGGTTGTGTGTGTGTGTGTGTGTGTGTGTGTGTGTGTGTGTTGGGGGGTGCATGGAGGGGCCCCTGGAATGGTGGTGTGGGGGTAAACGTGAACCGAGGTGGTGGGTGGGGGGCGTGAGAAGAGAAGAGAAGAGAAGAGAAGAGAAGAGGGGCTAGCTGTTTCAGGCAGCCTTGCCAGCCCAGTTAGCGGCGGGGCTACAGTGATGCACAAAGAGGGCCTTGTTGCCTTTGTGGGTAGCCATTACTCACTCACGCTGTGGCAGCTGTAATTACTGCCATTCCCTTCCCAACGCCCGCCTGCTTGCCCAGAGTGCTGCTGGAGACGCCAAGATTAGGCCCCGAATCAAACACACACATACGCACTTACACACGCACACACATGCAGATATAGGGATACACTCACACACATACACACTGGGATTCACTAACACACACACACACACTCAAGGATAGACACTTACACACGCACACATGCAGATACACACACTCACACACACACGCACACATGCAGATACAGGGATACGCTCACACACATACACACAGGGATTCACTAACACACACACACACACACAAACATGCAGATACAGGGATACACTCACACACATACACACAGGAATTCACGAACAGACACGCTCAAGGATACACACTCACACACGCACACATGCAGATACAGGGATACACACACACATACACACAGGGATTCAGTAACACACACACACTCAAGGATACACACTCACACACGCACACATGCAGATACAGGGATACACTCACCCACATACACAGAGGGATTCACTAACACACACACACACACATGCTCAGGAATACACACTCAGACACACAAGCATACACACACACACCAGTGCACACACACTCAGGTCACCCATTCCAAAGTGTTTTGTCTGTGGCATGACTAGAAGGCAAATCCCTTTGTGTCCCTGTGTGTAGACTACAGATCCAGCCTGATGATTCACACTGCGATTCGCCTCTGTGGGCACTGTCTGCAGCCTTAAAAATCATAACAAAGACAGTGTGTGTGTGTGTGTGTGTGTGTGTGTGTGTGTGTGTCTTTTTGTGTGGCTGTTTACCTGCAATACAAGCATGGTGGTGGTCACGACTCTGTCTCACAGGGTAGAAATTAGGGGGCGACTGGTGGTGTGTTTTGACGAGAGGCGCCAACTGGTCCCAGTATAAGGGTAGCGACGATAATTTGGGGGATTTATTTTGCGGCAAAGCGAGTCAGACAAGCTGTTTGTGTGCTTTGGTTATAATGACGGATCCTGCGAAGGGGCTTTGCCATTCATCATCATCATTATTGACAGCCTTAAACAGCAGTGTGTGTGTGTGCGTATGTGTGTGTGTGTTTGTGTCTGTGTGTGTGTGCGTATGTGTGTGTGTGTGTGTGTGTGCGTGTGTGTGTGCGTATGTGTGTGTGTGTGTGTGTATGTCTGTGTGTGTGTCTGTGTGTGTGTCTGTGTGTGTGTGAGGTGGTCTGTTTCTGGTTTGCCTCCCAGGCCTCATCCACTCTGTCAGCAAACACTTGTCGCATCCTTGAGAACCCATTGTGCCTGTTTGGCATCGAAACATCGCACAGCAGACAATCACATCTAAATTGAACACGTTCTCCACCAGACAGAAAGAAAAAAAGACAGAACTTGTGTATACACCTCTTCAGAACAGGTGTGTTGGATTATATGATTAAAAGATTTATAGCTAGCTCAGAACCGGGAATAAAACTCCAGCACACTGTCCATTTCACAAACAAAATGCACAGTTGTGTGGGTGTTAATTTAGCATTTAGCATGAAAACGTCAACAGGTAAAAAAAACAAAAAAAACAAAAAAAACACTACACATACATGTATAGTAAACAGGTTATGAAATGCAAGAACCTTCACAGTTTCTTCACATAAAGAACTTAATAACTCAAAACTTCATAACGGATTAGACTTCCTGCCATTTATTGTCTTGTGGTTCTGTGGCCTTACAGTTGCCCTGGAAAATAAAAGACTAGTGGTCTCTTACGTCATACGTTTCTGCGTTTGTAGGTTGATTTCACAGAAACTTTTACAGTCATACTGGAAAGGAAAATAAAACAGGAAATGAAGTCAGAGTTGTGACTTCCACAGAAAACAGTTGGTATATTTGACTCATGTAGTCAAATGTTAAACCTGAATTGTCTTTTTTTTTTTAACTCAAACCTATCTGAAGCTGAACCATAAATAACAGAAACAGATAAACATTGTTTTGCTTAATGTAAATATAGATTTCACAATTGTTATGTCAGCAGACTGTTGTAGGCTAATTGTAGCCTACACTTCAACCTGAATAATCATCTATGCATTTGTGATTTGTCAGGTTGAGACAGACTTTTATCACATAACCTTGCCTGTCTGTTTTTTTTTTAATTAACAAATCTTAATTGTACTTGGTCGTTCTCCATCAACATAATTATTTTAGAAAACACCCAACTGTTAGGATTAGGAAAACAACAGGTCACTCCTAACTAATGTGCGCTTGGGTCACTCCTGATATTCCCGACGTTGCTAAGGTGATTAGCCAATTCCTGAATCATGGCGACCTTTCCGATTTGGTCATTCCTTCTCTTCTCCATGATCAGGTCCTCCAAAGACTGGAATTCAAGTACATGGGACTGCTTTTCCGGTAACATTATTTTTAATCGATAAGGCTGTTTTCCGATCCGTATCTCGCCTCCCACTTTGAATTCACGCTTCCCAAATCTGCACCAAGCAGCAAAACATTCCGAGTTTCTCCAGCTTAATTCCCGGTCTTTGGCGCCCACCTGTTCCATTGCATTTTGTACAACCATTTCCGCACTAAGGGGCTTGAATTTGTAGAAACCGTTTACAATCCGACCCCTTCTACCTTGACTCGCATCCGTCAGAAAACTGTTCTTCACCTCCGCTCTGTGCAGGTGAACCACCTGAAAGTCCCCGACGTAAACAGCCCAGTGGGGATACTGGCCAGTTGCCACGAACTCCACCAGGTCGCCTGCTTTGCATCTGTTCAGTAAATTCTCCGGGGAGTAGGTCTCCGTTTCCACTGTGATGATACTTTTCTCGTAAATACATTCGTCTCTGTTGTAGATGGCACACTCGACTTCGTTGCGCCTGTCATAGTGTTTCTCTTCCTGATTCGGCTCGATGTCTGGTCCTTCGACATTGTCCTCCAACTCGTCATCGTCGTTTGAAAAAATATATGATACCCCGATCCTTGGACCGTCCTCCTCTGTGTCCAATCCATTTGGGTCTGTGGTCGGAACTTCGGCATAACTTAAATGTGACAGCTTGTCAACCTGGTTTCCCATGCTACTTCCCTGGTAGCCGATGGGAACGACACGAGTCCAGCAGACTAGACCGCGGGTTCACCTATACACAGAAACAGATCAGCATCTGGAGGTGCAACACGCAAGGTAGCCTACAATCCAAACTAATTTTACCCTGCAACAGGACGGTGGCACATCGCGACAGGCGAAATTGCGTGTGCGGCCGTGATGTCTAAAGAAAGATCCTTGTAGCCCTGTAGCCAACACAGTATCCACGTCAAGAAGTGTAACGTTGTCCAAATAGGCTATTATCTGACGTCGAATGGCTTATCAGGTAAGTGATATTTAGTAGCCTACAGCCGAACAGGTGTAACCTTCCTTCTGGCACCTGATGGATTTCCCAGGCGCAAAGTTTGAATATTTACCTGACTGAAGTAAAAAAAAAAAAAAAGTAGCAAGTCTATACAATCCAACATGCGCTCCGAACAAGAAACGCGCTGGTTGTCGGCTCCTTTTCAGAAGCTGTTGTGTTTAGTTGGCTGTCGTTTGCCACTTGAGCCTATGCCCTGGCTTCGGGTGTGCAAGTGTGGATTGGAAGGCGGTCAGATCTAGGCGCAGCTAAGCACAGTGACAGTTACAAGCGGTCTCTTTTTTAAAGAGGTAGTGCGCCTATTTAATTCGGCACAAATGTCTACAGTTTCGTGACTCAGTGCCTGTGGCACAATGTCTACAGGGTAATCAGCACTAGACTTTGGACCTAATAAATAAAAACGTTAAGTAGGTCTGATTAAACCTGAAAGCCTTGAGATATTAAGACCAGTCAGCTGGTAACAGAAATGTGCTTGAAAAACATTTTAAATACACAGTAAGCCCATGTGTGACCCAAAAAAGACTGTTACACAACATTTAAAAGAAGACTAAGTGAATTTAGCACATTACCTGTCTGCATATGACATGGAGGGCCCATTTCAAACTTCACTTCAACATCTTCAGAAGCTCTGACATACAGCCTCTTTAAAAATATTCCCCTTTGTTATCATTTTGAATAAATGCATACATTCCCCAAGCAGCTGTCTTCCAATTCATCTTGATAAGATTTAAAAGTCATGCTGTCCTTCAGTGATCTAATCTAATCTGCTCTAAACCAGCGGGCAACTTCCTATTTCATCAGTAAGGCGTGAGACAACAAGGGAGGAAAATTGGGAGAGCTCGACAAATATGATGTCTCAGGCAATGGCAATTACGGCACTGCATTTGAATCGACTGTCATAGTTAATTATCACAGAAAAGGCCTCTCCAAAAAAAGAGGAGTGGGGGTGGGGGGCGGGCAGAGAAAGGAAAGGAAAGGAAAGGAAAGGGGGGTATTTCGGACGGCTTGGCAGTTTCTCAGAGAATGTCTGGGCTTTGGCGCTCCGTCGCTATAACACGGCTTAATGAAGAGATTAAAATATTTACTCGCAGTCGCCAGTTGCCAGTGCCCGATATCAGTTCTGGGCTGCTTATTAGTTACAACACTCGTTTCTTTTTTTCCCCTCCCGCAAAGAAATCCCGTGCCCCCCCGGCACATCGGCAAGCCTTTTACCATTCTTCACAGTACATTCAAGATTCAGTGTGCCGTCTCCGAATTAAGCAGTTTGAATTCTGTGCTTGAGTGTTTTCTTGTAGACACTTCTAGGCACTGTGTCACGATGGCGGCCCCCTGGCAGGGGTGGTTTAGCGCGATTGGCCTGTTCCTGCTCCTGGGTGGTGGCGGCGGCAGGGAGAGAAGTTTCTAGAGGGATTATTCTCTGTGCCTCGGTGTCCCTGGGGGTAAATGTGTGCCACCTAAATTGGCATGCTGCAGCTTTGAAATCACTTCCTGTAGCAGCTGGTCTGAATCTGTGTATGTGGAGTGTGTGCGTGTGTGTGTGTGTGTTGCATGTATGTGGAGTGTGTGGTGTATGTGTATGTGGTGTGTGTATGTGGAGTGTGTGTGTGTGTGTCAGTGTTAGAGGTGAGAGGAGAGAAGCCATAGAGAGACAGAGAGAGAGAGCGAGAGAGACAGATAGAGAGCGAGAGAGAGAGAGAGAGAGAGAGAGACTTGGAAAGGGAAAAAAGCACAAATGATGCTACCTGGGGGAAAGCTGTGTCTACACATCTCAGCGATCCCAAACTGAAGCACATATTATCAGCTCTGCCACTTCCACCAGGCCCCTCTCCCACCCAGCCCCCCAACCCCCCACACACACACACACACACACACACACACACACACCCCGACAATGAAAGGGGAGGATTGGAAGTGCTGCTGGGCTCCAAATCTGCTCCAGCACCTTGCTTTTCCCCATCTCTGTAATAATGAGCTCTTAAGCCCGCTTCTTCGGCGCGGGAGACCTTGATAGGTTTTTTTGTAGGAGGTGAAAATCGTTGTAGACTTCTCGCACTTCTTCAGGATAGGTTTTTAGGGGGGAAAAAAACTGAGGAAATATAGAGACATCTTAAAAAAGGAACACCCTCCGACATGGAGAGACAAGACATCCCCTTAAAATGCATACCAAGCAGCGCACAGATACACAACACCTGGAGGGTATGCTACAAAGGTGTTTAAGTGACAAACCTGGTTAATGTAACCCAGAGATACATGTAGTCGTAAACCTCCTAAAAGAGCCTGTTGGAATTTGGTTAGTGAAGAGAACGAAGCCATGGGTTCTTATACTATCAGGTTTACGGCTACCTCTGGCTTAAACAAAACCAGGTTTATCACTTAATCACCTAGTTATACCCCCAGGGATACAGCCAAACAAATGACAAAAGGTCAGAGAGACGCCTTCTAGGTCAGAGAGACGCCTTCTAGGTCAGAGAGGTGTCTGCAGTAGCCTCATCTGTTGCAGGTAATGTAGGCTAACATTGTCACCAATGTTGGCATTTGTTTTTTAATTTAAAGAGAATCAAGCGCTGGGTTCTTCTAAAAAGTTTTGCAACAACCTCTGAGTTTTATAAACCAGGTGTAAAAATTAACCACCTTCGTATAGTTACATTACATTACATTACATTGCATTTGGCAGACGCTTTTATCCAAAGTGACTTACAAAATGGAGGACATAAGCTGACAGAGGTGTAGAGGAACACAGAGTAAGCAGGCAACCTTCATACATACAGGGAGGTGCATGTGCCTGAATAAGTTTCCCGGAGCAGGGACACTACAGACACGCATACTGTACTTCCCACATGGGGACAGAGAAAGAGAGAGTTTGTTTAGTGATTGTTAGTTTTGTTAGGAAGGGAAGCAGTTTCAGTAGAGAAGGGTTTTTACAAGCATAGTATACCCCCCCAAAAAAAAAAAAAAAAAATACAGGCAGAAGAAAACAAAAACACAACAAAAGGTAAAGCTTTCCAGGCCAGATAGACCTGATTCTGATCTGATTGCAGACCACGTAAAGCCTGCATTGCCTGCATTGTCACTGTCCAATGACACGGTTCTGTCCACTCTCCCACTGCCTTAACCCTTTAATGCATAAGCTATCAGAACCCCCACTAATGCATAACATGGGTCTAAAAAGACCCGCATTCATTTCCAATGCAATTCCAACCATTACTGTGATATTCTCTCTCATAACTTTTAAAACCAATACAATTAATCCCATAATACTTATAAAAGTAATTTTGTAGGTAGTATTTAATGCAAAGAACATATTTTATATTTACTAACATTTTTCATTTTATTAATAAACATGGATTTGGAATTTCTACTCTAATTTCCAGACATGGGTCTAAAAAGACCCGCATTCGTTTCTAATGCAATTGTCAGCCAAATTGTTTTTTTTTTCCTGTTGCAACTTCCATAATTAATATATTTCATCCAGGAAATATGTTCTTGTTATGGTAAGTCCTTGAGCCTAGGGTTTTCCTGCAATGCTCTGACTGATATCCGATACTGCACTATACTTACTGATGTACCTTATTGTTCGCTATTCACATGTTCACAGTCTCATATTAAAACACTGTATTGTTTTATACTTTTAAGTGATTTAAATATCATAAGTCAGATATGAAATAATTGTCATTTAAATAGGCCTAATTAAAAACATTTTGTTCAAATAACTGATACTTTTTGATCCATGTGTCTAAATAATGTACAGTATGTCACAAAAGTGAGTACACCCCTAACATTTTTGTACTTTTTCAATTATATGTTTCCATGGGAGAAGTCTAAAGATATAATACTTTTCTACAACGTAAAGTAGGCAGTGTACAGCTTATATAACAGTGCAAATTTACTGTTCCCTCAAAATAACTCGACACACAACCATTAATGTCTAAACCACTGGCAACAAAAGTGAGTACACCCCTAAGTGAAAATGTCCAAATTGTGCCCAAAGTGTCAATATTTTGTGTGGCCACCTTAACTCTCTTGGGCATGGAGTTCACTAGAGCGTCACAAGTTGTCACTGGAATCCTCTTCCAGTCCTACATGATGACATCACGGAGCTGACCTTGAGCTTGAGACCTTGAGCTCCACCTTCCATTTGAGGATGCTCCACAGATGCTGAATTGGGTTCAGGTCTGGGGACATGCTAGGCCAGTCCATCACCTTCACCCTCACCCAAGGCGTGGTCATCTTGGAGGTGTGCTTGGGGTCGTTACCATGTTAAAATACAGCCATGCAGACCAGTTTGATGCAGTGTGCAGCGTATGGTCTGTGCACTAACAGGCGGTCCCCCTACCCCTTCAACCTCTGCAGCAATGCTGGCAGCACTCCTACACTTATTTTGAAGACACAGCCTCCGGATATAATGCTGAGCACATGCACTCAACTTCTTTGGTCGACCATGGCAAGGCTTGTTCTTAGTAGAGTCTGTCCTCTTGAAGTGCTGTATGGTCTTGGCCACTGTGCTGCAGCTCAGTTTCAGGGTGTTGGCAATCTTCTTATAACCTAGGCCATCTTCATGTAAAGCAACAATTTTCTTTTTTAAATCCCCTGAGAGTTCTTTTCCATGAGGTGCCATGTTGAACTTCCAATGACCAGTATGAGAGAGTGTGAGAGTGATAACACCAAATTTAACACAACTTCTACCCATTTAGACCTGAGACTTTGTAATACTAATGGATCACATGATACCAGGGAGGACAAATGGCTAATTGGGCACAATTTGGACATTTTCACATAGGGGTCTACTTTTGTTGACAGTGGTTTAGACATTAATGGTTGTGTGTTGAGTTATTTTGAGGGAACAGCAAATTTGCACTGTTATATAACTGTTATACTGCCTACTTTACGTTGTAGAAAAGTATTATATCTTTAGACTTCTCCCATGGAAAGATATAATAAAAAAAGTACAAAAATGTTAGGGGTGTACTCACTCTTGTGACATACTGTATATTATGTAAAATGACTTCTATTTCAAAGAGTAACCATAGAGTATTGAAATTAAGTATTGGTCCTGGAAATAAATAATCCATAAATGATGAAACAAGATGCATTATTGAATGAGGATTCAAAAAAAATTCACATTGGTAAGAAAAACTAAGCCTGTGGTGAAATTGCATAGAAAATGAATACGGGTCTATTTAGACCCATGTGTCTAAATAATGTATAATTATGTAAAATGACTTCTATTTCAAATAGTAACCTGAAAGTATTTAAATTAAGTTTTGGTCCTGGAAATAAATACTCCATAAGTGATAAAAAGATGCATTATTGAAGGAAGAATCAAAATCATTTTGCAATATAGCTAAGAAAAACTAAGCCTTTGGTGAAATTGCATAGAAAATGAATACGGGTCTATTTAGACCCATGTTATGTGTTAAAGGGGTAGTAACAAAAAAAGTATTTTTACGTAAAAAGCAATGATGCCAAAAATGAGGTGACGCCTTCTAAGGGACATAAACAAGTTAATTGAGGAATTCATGGAGCGCCGAGTAAAAAAAATGTATTATGACAAAGATATCAAAAATTTAAACTCTGCCGGGTCTATTTAGACCCATCTTATGCATTAAAGGGTTAAAGTGTTGAGACAAACTGATTGTCGATGTCTGGCGCCGGTCGAAACAACTGTGAAAGAGTGAGAAGCGCAAGCCTGATTGCTCCTGCAGACAGCGGACGGTGCTGATAACACTTGTGTGTGTGTGTGTGTGTGTCTGCTGCTCTCTCCCTGTCCGAGGAGACAGTGTAAACCTGTCCTTTAGTGCCCCTTGCATCCCACTGATTGTGTGTGTGTGCGTGTTGCTGAAAACACTACACCCACACACACACGGATGATGGCCTAGTGCCAAAACGCATTCATTTGTTGACATGTTCCAGTAAAACAATACACCAAATAGAAAAACAGTGCGGTCTTCTAAAGTTTAATATATGTTTGGGTTCTCACTCTTACTGGTCATACCACGAGCAAGGAGGGATTTCTGTAGTGTTATATTACAGTAAATGTTACCTCCCTGACTCTTCCTTACAGTGAACTAGGTACAAGGACAGTGCCCCTGGAGAAACATGGCATTAGATGCCTTACAGTGAATTAGGTACAGGGACAGCCCCCCTGGAGCAACCTGGGGTGAGATGTCATACAGTGAACTAGGCATGGGGACAGTCTCCCTGGAGCAATGTGGGGTTAGATGCCTTAACTCTGTTAATGCCAGTTAAGTTGTATTTCACACTTAATGGTATAGACAACATCATAAAAGACAACACTTAATGTGGGGGTGTTGGTATTATATTGTAACATATTTATTCATATTTTCATATACTTTTTACATATTCATTTTGTAGTAACACATAGGTCTTTCTTTCTTTTTTTTTCTTCTTCTTCTTCTTCTTCAGGGATGAGGGGGGTTCAGGAGGAATGTACCCATTTCATTACAAGAGCATGAAGACACAGTCCCATTGCACAAGCTACGACAAAGATTTCCTAAAATGTGGGTAGACTTTATAAAACTATTTGTTAATCCTCTAACACTGTGATGGGTTTGAGATGACAGGGGCTGAAGGCAAAAGTGTGTGTGTGTGTGTGGGGGGGGGGGTTGAAGAACGGGAAGAAGGGGTAGTTTGGGGTGGGGGGGGTGGGTAGTTGGGGCATCTAAATTGTCATAACAGGGTGGTGAAGTGGATGGTGAAGAGAAGGGGGGTCTCGGGGGGTTGATGTTGGAGTGTACACTGTGCACAGCACGCAAACACACACACACACACACACACACGCGCGCACATACGCGCACACACACACACACACATGTACAATGGTCATCTACACACACATCATGCTCCACCAACACCTCGCACTTTATCACGATCATTAACAACCACAATGCGGGTTAGAATCAGTGAACAACTTGCAGCTCCTTCTAAGGAGAAGAGTGCAAGGCTGAAAACATCAAAAATAAACAAACAAACAAACGAAAAAACAAATAAACGAAAACCCAACAGGCCAACTGGTGAAGAACTGTCACTAAAACAGCACCAACAGCTGCCTTTGGCTGCACAGCACGATCTGATGACGAGATTAGTCCATGTTTGACATGTAATGCTTTCACATAAGGATAAAAACAAAACAGTACAAAACAAAAACAAAGCCACAGGTTTATCAGACTGAGCCATAGATTGTTTTTCTTTTCTTTTCTTTTTTTGCCTCCTCTGGACAGAACATCTGAGATAAGAGGCTGTAAACTAACTTAGCCAATAGGATCCGTCCAAAAAACACACACAGCCCAGAATGCATTGCACACGCCTGCCATACCAGCACAGACAGAGAGAGAGAGAGAGAGAGAGAGAAAGAGAGAGAGAGAGAGAGAGAGAGAGAGACAGAGAGAGAGACAGAGAGAGGTCAGCTGTCTTCCTGGGCACTGAGTAATCAATGTGATAAGGCAGCAAATTAAAAAAAAGACACTAACAAGAGGTAAAAACACCTTTTTTTTAAAAAAAAGAGAAAAAGAATGATAAAGAAAAGAAAATTGGTCTTTGGTCACTCCCCGGACAGGGAAAAATGCCACAAATAAAAGCCGAGTGAGCTTTTAAGATGCATTGATCAATGCCAGGCATTCACAGACTGCCAGAGAACCAGGTGCAGCGCCCTCTGCTGTCCCGATGGGTGAACTACATCTTTTGTTTTTTTTTTGTTTTTTTTCCATCTTCCACTCGGAGACAGGAAGGCAGCACAGACGAGAAAATGCAATAGAAATTACCAAAAAAAAAAACATCCAATCAAACAATCAAACAAACAAACAGAAATAGAAATCAACACTTTTTTTTGATCACAAACACAAAGAACTTCCGAACAGAACAGCTGTCTGTCTGTCGCGAAAGCCCGCCTTCATCATCAATCGCAGAGCAGGTCACAGGTCACTGAGACCAGACCGCCTGAGAAATGTTCCTATGAGAGAGAGAGAGATTGTGGGCAATGTCTCCATGCAGATACCACAGAACATGACTACACGTGAAGGCTGGGGGGGGGGGGGTCATATATATATTTATATATATACGGGTTACCTGCGCGACACCATTTGCCCACAGGCTTGGTCCTATACATGATATAACTGCCAACCCCACAGAGTCCATCTACAGCCACCATCAACGTAAGGTCGGTTGTGATTTTTGTTTTTGTTTTTATTATAGTATAGATATAGTATTCACTCTGATCTTTCTCTGTGTGTGAAATGAGTGATCTCGTTGTGAGGACTGAGGTGATATTTTGCTGAATGCATGTCTGGAGGGGTTTTGAGGGAGAGAGAGAGAGAGAGAGGGAGAAAGGGGGCTGGTCTGAGCGACTTTGGCTCAGGAGTGTGTATATGTGTGTGTGTGTGTGTGCTCCCGTCCTCAAAAAAATGCCTCCAGATATGACATCAGCGGCATCGCCGGCGGCAACAGCAGCACCATTCGAGGGGTGGGCGAAGGATAAAGCTCAGCTAAAACCCCGGCGTTGCCGTGGCAACCTGTTCGAGGCGCAAGTGATCGATAACGCACTGACCATGTAAAGGGGTGTGGTGAGTGTGTGTGTGTGAGTGTGAGTGTGTGTGTGTGTATGAGTGTGTGTGAGTGTGTGTGTGTGAGTGTGTGTGTATGGGGAGGAGCCTAAACACTGAGCAGGCAGGGCAGGTGTGTGTAAAGATGAGGAAGTGGGCGGGGCTTGTATATGGGCATGTCTCTCGATAGGGTGGACATGTGCAACGAGCGCAGTGCAGCGCAGAGCAGGGGGTGGGGCATCTGTGTGCAGTCATGTGTTTGGGCTTGTTTGAAACGACTGGCTGGCTGAGTGGCTGGCTTAAAGCAATGCATTCTGGACTTAAAATAGTGATGTCTTTGGGCAATCTCATCTCATCTCATCCCATCACCATACCACACAGGGGGGTAGGCGTGTGGTATTGTCCAAAAACGCCACTATTTCAAGTCCAGAATGCATTGCTGCAAGCCAGCCACTCATATCAAACAAGCCCTTTGTGCAGGCCAGAGATGTGCAGTGCGAAAGGTGGTGGGCTGGGCTTCTATTTGGACACGCCTCTTCATAAGGGGCGGGGTTTCAATGTGGGCACATCCCACTGTTGAGCAGAGGTGTGCAGTGATGGTGGAGCAGTGGGTAAAAGTGGGTGGGGTTTATATGTGAACAAGCCCCTGGACAGAGGACAGAGGCTGTACAGTGGGGGGAGGGGCTTGTGAGAGATAGTGGGATAGTGGGCGTGGCCTCTATGTGGGGAGGGCGGAGATGTGCAGAGAGGGGGGGGCGCGGCCGCTCCAGAGCTTGAGCGCCCCGTCCTTGAAGAGCAGGTTGAGGGCGGGCAGGGGGACCCCCGACTCGGCCGGAGGCTGGCTGAGAGGCCCCGTCACCCCACTGTCAGGGTCCGCCAGCTGGGCCACGTCCTGGGAAAGGAGAGGTGAGAGGACAGGTGAGACAGGTGAGACAGGTCAGAGAGAGTGAAACCAGGTAAGGGATCGTTACCCCACACACACACACACACACACACCATGTCACCCCACTGTCAGGGTCCGCCAGCTGGGCCATGTCCTGGGAGAGGACAGGTCAGACAGGTGAGAGAGGTGAGACCAGGTAAGCACACACACACACACACACACACACGCACACACACACACACACACAGCTGGGCCACGTCCTGGGGGAGGACAGGTGAGACCAGGTGAGACCAGGTGAGGGGACGTTACCACACACACACACACACCATGTCTCACACACACACGCACACACATGCATAGACAAGCACACACACATAGACAAGCACACACCCACCCACACACACACACACACACCATGTCTCACACACAAACACACACACACACACACACACACACACACACACACACCATGTCACTCACTCACTCACTCACTCACTCACTCACTCACTCACTCACAGACAAAGAGAAAGACAAAGACACATACACACACACACACACACACACCATGGTAACAAGGTTATGGAACGATGCGTTTGTTTTACCCAACTTTGTGTTATGATGTTTACGTGTGCAAGTACAAATTTAAAACTTAAAAACCCCCCATATCAAGCGAGATGGGGCATGTCCATGCCCTGGGGTTTCTCACCTGGAATGACTGGACAAAGCTTAACACTTTCAGAGACAGCTTCCGGCTGGAATAGAGCAGTTCCTGAAGACTGTGGAAATAAAATAAAATTAAAAAATACTATTAAATGACATATTTCCGAAATCCTTTCAGTGGTTCATCAACTTGTAACAGGTTGAAAGACACTTCTGAATTCGCTGTGCCACCCTCCATAGGCTATAATGTCACTGAGTAAAGTGAGCTAAGAACAGACTGTCTCTCTGTAGTTCTATATATGCAATTCTGCTTCCAACCTGTAGGGCAACTGAAGACGAAAACTACTTAGTGTTCTTAGTGTACTTAGTGCTTTACATTAAAATCAACACAAATCTATAAACACATAATAACTAATAACAGAAAAGCAGCCAGTAATCAGACAGGTAGTTGGTCCCTATGAACACTGGGCAATTTGCATTAGGATTCAGGGACAACCCCCTCCATCTGACTTTGTTTAAGCACATTTAAAAAAAAAAACACACATTTGCTAAATACGGAGGCCCAGCCACTGCATTCACACCAATTATGTGAAATTACGCCAAATTAAACACCCTTTTAAATTAATAACACAATGAATACGGCGGGAAAAACAGCACAGCAAATTGGATGACCAATTAGGGGCTAATACAGCTGTTAGGTGTAATACACTGTTGTGCTTCGGAGACCGTCTGACTGTTAATACTGAACACTGACTTTTATTCAGGGGCACAAAAACTTTGAAAGAGCAAAAAAAAAGACATCCTTCTTTCTTTGTGCCTTAAAGACACCAATATATATTTTTTTGTGTTATTGTGATTATTATTATTATTGTTATTTGTAGTAGTAGTTGTAGTAGTAGTAACAGTAGTAGTAGTAATACGGTAATATTAATAATAGTAGTAGTAATGGTAGTAGTAGCAGTAGTAGTAGTAGTTACAGCAGTAGTAATAATACAAGTAATATTAGTTATAGTAGTAGTAGTAGTAACAGTAGTAGTAATAATAGAGGTAATATTAGCAATAGTAGTAGGAGCAGTAGTAATGATAGTTGTAGTCATAATGGTAGTAGTAATAGTAGCAATGGTAGTAGTATTAGAAATAATGGTATTGGTGCCAGCCACAGAAGGGCCTGGCCATGGTGGTGCCCTATTGGGGATGCCGGAGGCTGTACCTGTCCTTGCTGCAGAGCTTGTGTGTAGTAGTAATAGTAGTAGTAGGAGTAACAATGGTAGTAGTAGAAGTAGTAATAGTAGTAGGAGCAAGAATGGTAGTAGTAGTAGTAGTAGTAGCAGTAGTAGTAATAGTGGTAATGGTAGTAGCATTAGAAATAGTGGTATTGGCTCTACCTGTCCTTGCTGCAGAGCTTGTGTGTAGTAGTAACAGTAGTAGGAGTAACAATGGTAGTAGTAGAAGTAGTAATAGTAGTAGTAGTAACAATGGTAGTACTAGAAGTAGTAATAGTAGTAGTAACAATGGTAGTAGTAGAAGTAGTAATAGTAGTAATATGAGTAACAATGGTAGTAGTAGAAGTAGTGGTGATGGCGGAGGCTGTACCTGTCCTTGCTGCAGAGCAGTAGCAATGGTAGTAGCAGTAGTAGTAATAATAGTAGTATTGGTAGCAGTAATGGCTGTACCTGTCCTTGCTGCAGAGCTTGTGTGCTGCGATCTTCTGGCAGATGTGTCGGTTGAGCTCGGAGCTGAAGAGGGGCATCCCAAAGCACAGCTCCAGGGGCACCCACTCATCCTCACACGACGACGCTAAGAACAGGACACACATGCTCATGTTTAGGTCTATGGGTTCACCAACTGCTTTATCTATACACAATGACTTAAAAACACTGGAATAACAAAACATTGTTAAAATAGTACCATAGTACTAAATACCACCATCTCCTACGACAGTAACAGTACAAATATGAATTATACAGAAAGATAATGGGAAACTCCTTAGCTCAGTGTTACACAATGACGCTGGCAACAGGATAACATGTACCAAGCCCATGTTTAGGTCTATGGGGACACTGACAACAGGATAACATGTAACAAGCCCATGTTTAGGTTTATGGGTTCAGGATAACATGTACCAAGCCCATGTTTAGGTCTATGGGGACACTGACAACAGGATAACATGCAACAAGCTCATGATTAGGTCTATGGGGACGCTGGCAACAGGATAACATGTAACAAGCCCATGTTTAGGTTTATGGGGACGCTGACAACAGGACAACATGTAACAAGCCCATGTTTAGGTTTATGGGTTCAGGATAACATGTACCAAGCCCATGTTTAGGCTTGTGGGGACGCTGACAACAGGATAACATGTACCAAGCCCATGTTTAGGTTTGTGGGGACGCTGACAACAGGATAACATGCAACAAGCTCATGTTTAGGTCTATGGGGACGCTGACAACAGGATAACATGTAACAAGCGCATGTTTAGGTCTATGGGGACGCTGACAACAGGATAACATGTAACAAGCGCATGTTTAGGTCTATGGGTTCACCAACTGTTTTATCTGTACAAAGTGACTTAAAAACACTGGAATAACAAAAACACTGTTGTATGAATTAAGATAACATTAGTCATTACAATAGTATCATTGCTATTAATACCACCATCTCCCACGACAGTAACAGTGAAAATATGAATTATACAGAAAGGAAATAGAAAACTCTTCTTTTTTACTTTTATTATTTTATAGGTGCAAAACAACTAGTTTTGCAATAACTAGGTGCAAAACAACTAACGTTTCGACGCCATGCGTCTTCATCAGAGTCCAACCCATGCGTCTTCATCAGAGTCCAACTCTGGACTCTGATGAAGACGCATGGCGTCGAAACGTTAGTTGTTTTGCACCTATAAAATAATAAAAGTAAAAAAGAAAACTTCCGTGCTGCACCAAATCTCTCCCTTTTATGTATGCGGAGTCCTGTCTTGGTTGCACCGGGATTGTCAACCAGAAGCGTGGAGTACGTTCTCCTTGTTACCCGAAATAGGAAACTCCTTAGTCCAGTGTGTTTTAAAAAGGTGTTTTTTTAAGGACACCAATGTAGTTACACACATACGTGTAACACTGGTAGCTAAATGTAATGTCTTATGTTCATTCTTTTTTTGTTGTTGTTCATTAACGTCGATACAACATGCAGGCTTTGCAGAACCGACACATCTCTTCTGCATTATTGCATCGGAAGTTCCTGTTTTGTAGGTATAATACACGTGTCAGTACCGTTGGACACATCGCTTACCTTCATCGAGGACAGTGAGTGAGAGGAACTTACAAAATCATCATTCTTCCTCCTTTATGCTTTTTTATCCAGTAGGCCTACAAGTTTAGATGGGCATGTTCAATACTTTTGTCCGATGAAAACCCTGGTGGGTGGACGACTGTCACTGCAGTTCAATAAAGCCTTTTGAAAAGACTTCCAGTATGTGGACTTTCTTCTTCTCCTTCTCCTGTCGTTTATTGCATTTTTTTATTCTCCTGTACTTGGCCTCACTGAGGGGTGATGTGAACACATTTACTGTCTAGTTTTTTGTTAACCATGTTCGGTACCTTGAATGACAGGAAAAAGAAGGCTGCAACTATGCCTGTACAACATTTATTCACACAGACGCGTTTCGGTGTTCTGCCTTTTTTCAGTGTAACGCCAAAACGCATCTGTGTGAATTAATATCTTTCTTTCTTTCTTTCTTTCTATCTGTCTCTCTGTCTGTCATTTTATTCTTTTATCCATCCATCCATCCATCTATCTGTATATGCACAGTGCGGCCTTCTTTTCCTGTCTTTTAGTTGTGTTGTGTCAATGTTTGACCAGAACTCTAAAAGTAAGCACAAATTATCTGAGGGAAGCCTTCTCCCACCATACCATGAACCATACCTTAAAATAAATACGTCACACACTCTCATGCTCCAATTTCCTCTGCTTTGATTGGTCAATGTTTTAGCATGCCTTGCTACACACTGTACATACACACCTTCAACGCCGGGCTTCTTGCTTCCATCGCTGTTGTTGTCTTCAGTGACCAGCTCGAAAGACTCTGTGCTACCGTTAGCATCAAAGCCACCACCCAGCTCCAACTCCCCTGAAGGACACACATGCATACACCACACCACATGCACACACACAACACCACACACACACACCACGGCACACACACGCAGACAAGCACACATACACACACACACCACGGCACACACATGCACAGACACACACATACCACACCCACACACCCACAGAGACACACACACACCACGGCACACACATGCACAGGCAAGCACATACACACACACACAAACCATGTCACACACACAAACAAACGCACACAAACAAACACACACAAACATACACACACAAGAGAATACCAAGTCAGAAATAGGCTCATAATGCAAACACACACACACACACACACACACACACACACACACACACAACCCACCAGAGACGAGACAAACAATCTGCCAACAAACGCTAACCTGATCAGCCGACCAATCAATGGTCTCTGAGAGGCACAATGGCGGGAGGTGATTGGATGAGAGGAATTAGATGTGCTGCTATAAAAAGTATTTGGGAGGAGGGCAGAGATTAGAGATTAGCATCAGCTGCCTTCTGGGTAACCCAATAGCCTTATGGGAGAGCCAGCCGCCTAATGGTCACTCATTAACTGGCCTTTAAAATGTCATTTCAAAGGTGGCCTTCCATACACATCTGTTGATCCGTGGGATTCAAACGCTAATTTATTTATTTATTTATTTATTATTGAAAAATGATCTGTGTCTCACTGTAAACTGTTTTATCCCTGGAATGGATGAGGGCAGTGTGGGGAGTGGACTACATTTTAAACTGCCGCCCCTGAATGGATTGGTCAATGGTGGCTCTCACAAATAAACTTGACTTGACTTGACTTCACTCATTAACTGGCCTTTAAAATGTCATTTCAAAGGTGGTCTTCCACACACATCTGTTGATCCACGGGATTCAAACGTTTTCTTTTTTTTTTAACAAGGCTAATTTATTTATTTATTATTGAAAAATGATCTGTGTCTCACTATAGGATGCATCATCTCTGGAATGGATGAGGGAAGTGTGGGAAGTGGACGATACTTGAAACTGCAGCCCTGGAAAAGAAGGGGGCCAATGGTGGGGATCAACAACTGGACCAAACTGCATTGAGCTCAGCAATGGATACTAACAAACCCCACTTGGACTCATCATGTTGACTTCCTGCATTCACGCTCACAATCTCCCACAATCTTTTGATCCTTTAATCTGATTAGATTTGCATAATTTGTGTCACCATAATTTCCCTCAGGATATAACAATCATTCCATCCATCCACTCATCCATCTATCCTTTTCTACTTTCCTTCATCCATCCATCCAGCCATCTTTCTTTCTTTCTTTGTCTGTCATTTTATTCTTTTATCCTTCATCCACCCATCCAGCTATCTCTCTATATTTTTATTTTTCTATCCATCCCTCCATCCATACTTCTATCTATCTATTCATCTATCCATCCACCCATCCATCTATCTTTCTATATTTTTATTCTTCCATCCATCCATCCATCCATCTATCTATTCATCCATCCATGCATTTATCCATCTATCTTTCTATATTTTTATTCTTCTATCCATCCATCCATCCGTCTATCTATCCATCTATTCATCCATCCATGCATTTATCCATCCACCCATCCATCTTTCTATATTTTTGCTCTTCTATCCATCCATCTATCTATCTATCCATCCATCCATCCATCCATCTTTCTATATTTTTGTTATTTTATCCATCCATCCATCCATCCATCCATTTATTTATCTCTCTTCCTCCATCCATCCATCCATCCATCCATCCATCCATCCTTTAGTCTCACCGCGTCCGTCGGAGGCGTCGCTGTGTCTGCGGTGGCGATGGCGGTTCTTGTGGTTGAGCATGGTGATGTAGCCGCACTGGTGCTCCAGATCCACGTGCTCACGCAGGCTCGCCAGCGCCTTGTGCACGCCCATATTGGAGTAGGAGAACTCTACATACACACACACACACACACACACACACACACACACACACACACACACACACACACACACATATACACACACACAGTCAGTTTAAACACACATAAGGGCCTTGTGCACACCCATATTGGTGTAGGAGAACTCTACACACACACACACACACACACACACACAGGAACAGGTCACTTTAAACACACATAAGGGCCTTGTGCACCCCCATGTTGGTGTAGGAGAACTCTACACACACACACACACACACACACACACACACACACACACACACACACACACAGGAACAGGTCACTTTAAACACACATAAGGGCCTTGTGCACGCCCATATTGGAGTAGGAGAACTCTACACACACACACACACACACACACACACACACACACACACATACACACATACACACATACACACACAGGAACAGGTCAGTTTAAACATACATAAGGGCCTTGTGCACCCCCATGTTGGAGTAGGAGAGCTCCACACATACATACATACACACACACGCACACAGACACACACACACGCATGCACACACGCGCACGCACACACACAGGAACAGGTCACTTTAAACACACATAAGGGCCTTGTGCACCCCCATGTTGGTGTAGGAGAACTCTACACACACCCACACACACACACACACACATGCACACACACACAGGAACAGGTCAGTTTAAACACACATAAGGGCCTTGTGCACCCCCATGTTGCTGTAGGAGAACTCTACACACACACACACACACGCACACACACACACACACACACACACACACACACACAGGAACAGGTCAGTTTAAACACACATAAGGGCCTTGTGCACCCCCATGTTGGTGTAGGAGAACTCTACACACACACACACACACACAACCAGGTCATTTAAAAGTTTGGCTACAAAACTACAAGATGGGTATTATAAGAATCGTGTGGATTTAACTGTGCAAAACAACTTCTTAAAATACACTACTTCTGTTTTAATGGCACTTTTGGTGTTTAAGTGAGTGCAGTGTTCAGCTTTTGAAACAAAAACACCGAAAAACACAGAAAGGAGGGAAAAAAACAAAACACAATCAAGCATGGAGAACAAGACACACAGAAGGAGGCAGTGTGTGTGTGTGTGTGTGTGTGTGTGTGTACGAGCAATAAAGCTCAGCAGATGGTGCTTTGGAGCAAACATATGCAGCACTTGGCTGCTTCTCTGGCACCTCGCTCCAGATGCGTAGGAGCACGCTGGCTGAGGAGGACTCCACACACACACATACACACACACACACACACACACACACACACACACACACACACACACACACACACACACACACACACACACACACACATACACACATACACACATACACAAAAATACACACACAAACAGAAGCACGCTGGCTACG
>CM059283.1:8138154-8140654 GCA_030347295.1 Setipinna tenuifilis | reverse complement strand
GGCCCTTCTTGAAGGCGAAACCCAGACGACAATACATGGAAACGGCATTCTGGGAAAAAAAATTGAGGACAATTTGAGTGATGAAAACTGTGACAGTGACACTATGAGTGACACTAGTGGACTCTTTGTTGGCGTCTTAATTACTATGCTTTTTTCCTTTCTTTTTTGCATCATATACATAGGCACGGCATTCTCGGAAGAATCAGAGAGGAAAAAAATGAGAAAAATTTGAGTGACGAAATCTGTGACACTGTTTGCCTCTTTGTTAGGAAGAGGTTTTAATGATTTATTTTTAATTACTATGCTTTTTTCCCTTTTTTCCATTAAATATACGTCATTCTGGGAAATGTCAGAGAGAAAAAAAATTAGAACAATTTGAGTGAGGAAAACAGTGACACTGTGACATCCGTCATCATGTCTTATTGTCTTGTTTATAAGATATTTAATGTTCACTGTGGGCATTGCAATTTCAAATTCTGTGTGTGCAACCTGTACATATGGGTTTTTGACAATAAAGCTGACTTTGACTTGACTTTGACTTTGACTTTGTCTTTCTGTTAGGAGGAGGTTTTAATGATTTACCTTCAATGACTATGTTTTTTTTTACCTTTCTTTTTGTCATTAAATATGTCTTATTTAGCATACACTTATTTTATTTTTATCCTTTTAAATATTTACACTTACTTTATCCTTTATGCTTTTACATATTGTTCTTTGCTTTTATTTTTGCGAAGCACACTGAGCTGTCTCTGTGTATGAAATGCGCTATACAAATAAACTTCCCTCACCTAGCCTTGCCTCGCCTTGCCTTGTCCATTTGTGTGCATACAAACCAGGCCAATGCATTTAGAGGATGACAGCCACACAGAATGACACAGAATGACACTTATTGTCACCGTGTGAATGCTGCTGCTTTCGCCCCTTGGAAAGCAATCAACGATTTCCTGACCTTTTGAAAACCCAAATCATAGCTGGCCAGGTGGCCATATGCCCAGACGAGGCACCTTGTTATTCAAAGGCAAATGTTGGAAGACCTAAAATTCGAAAGTGGCAATGTCAGTAGCCTGAGCCTGTCCATACTGTCTGTGACGGTACACTGAATTTCACGTTCAAGTCAGTCTGGCCAACCTGCCTATTCTTGGCTGTTCCTTTGCCCAAAAAATTGGGCACCAATGAAAAATGAATGCTATGCGTTCGTTATGTGAATCAGTGGTCTGATTGGTTGTAGCTCTGTCCCGTAGTACACAGAGGCATTTGAAAGATGTCCGTTAATCCCGCCTCTGAGAACTTCTTGTCTATGTGAGGTTTGCCAGAACTCTGTCTACAACCTTGGTGCGACAGCCAGGCTACCATGCATGCCACAAAAAATTACTCCACCTATATAGATATACACCTCAACAATGCTTTGATTTACTATCCTATCAGCAGGAAAACACATATAATATTTATGATAACTACACTGTAACATAAAAATACTGATCAGAATGCAGGAATAATTTAATAATGCATACACTTAATGTATTAAAACAGTTTGTAGGAGGGGGGGTATTTTAAGGCTTAAACTGTAAAATAAAATGTTTTCTATATGCATATATCGTGGATTTTCACCTATCGCTGGGTTTCTGGAACGTAACTACTGCAGTAGACGAGGGATCCCTGCACACAGATGCCCTCTCAGGAGGATGGCCATCCCTCAGTCACACAGAGGGGAGCCCAGCACAGGTAAACTGGGTCAGCCCCAAACTACAAAGGCAGACTGCTGCCAGTGCAGAACTCACCACAGGAAGAGGTGACCAGAGTTGTGTGTGTGTGTGTTAGATGAAAATGGTAGATTTTGGACACAAAATAATAATTAATAATAAATAATAAGCGAAAACACTATTTATACAGAAACCTGTGTGTGTGTGTGTGTGTGTGTGTGTGTGTGTGTGTGTGTGTGTGTGTGTGTGTGTGTGTGTGTGTGTGTGTGCGCGTGTGTGCGTGTGTGTGTACGGGATGGAAATAGATGAAAATGGTAGATTTTGGACATAAAATAATAATTTACTATTGAGTGGCTGGTGAGTTTTACAATTTATTTGTCAGTGGCTACTAAAAGGTCCACATTTTGCAACATTAATTTTCACCCCTGCTCTGTATGTGTGTGTGTGTGTGTGTGTGTGTGTGAGTGCATTTCATGTTTGTGTCAATAGCTTGTCTGGTTGGGTATGTGTAAATGTGGTGAGCATATGTGAATGAAGCCTGGTGGAAGCATGGGGTTTGCATACATGTATGTGAGCTTGCATTATATTTTTTTGTGAAAAGGGAACGTTTTTTTGCAGTAAGCAATTTCTAATGAATAAGGGCATAAACTACAGCTTTGGGCACAAGCTAAAGTAAGGTTTAATAAAATAATGTTTTTACTTTTTCACTCTTTTTTTTTTAAATACAGGTTGTGTTAATGGAAGTACATGGCCTCAAAAATTAAATATGACTCTCTGACTAATTCAAAGCAACAAGAGGC
>CM059283.1:8110654-8135654 GCA_030347295.1 Setipinna tenuifilis | reverse complement strand
AAAAAGCTGGAGTTAATGAGTGAAGTAAATGAAGTGAACAGAGGTCATCAAAGCAGCTGAGTTTCAGTGCATACTTCATTCGCTCGCTTTATTTTCACCTCAGACAGCCGAGATGTTACTGTCAGGACTTCAAACGAGTTATTTGACAAATAAATGAAAAATAACTCCTTAACGCTCTAAAGACAGAAGGAGAAAACAAAACAAAACAAAAAAAAAACAACAAAGCTTAGAAGGGTGCCTTTAATAATAAAAGCATATTACATAACGCACTGTGGTATAGAAAATACGTAAGTAATAAGTATGCATGTGCATATGTATGCATATTAAGTACTGATCTATCAATTAATCTAGCAATCAATCTGTTGGCCAATCAACCATTGGTCTGTTTATCAATCTATTGGTCTATCTGTCAATCTATTGGTCTATCTGTCAATCTATTGGTCTGTCTGTCAATCTATTGGTCTGTCTGTCTGTCTATTGGACGACCTATCTGTCTGTCTATTGGTCTGTCTGTCTGTCTGTCTGTCTGTCTACTGGTCGGCCTGTCTACTGGTCAGTCGGCCTGTATGTCTACTGGTCTGTCTATTGGTCAGTCTGTCTGTCTACTGGTCCGTCGGCCTGTCTGTCTGTCTATTGGTCCACCTGTCTGTCTATTGGTCAGTCCGCCTGTCTGTCTATTGGTTATTGGTCTATTGGTGAGGTCCTTGAAGGGCAGACAGTCCGGGCACTCAGCACACTTACTCAGGACCACATTGGACTCCATCGACCCAGCGAGCTGCGGCCCAGAGTCAATCATCTTGTCTATGGCCTTCTTCTGTCTGTCTGTCTACTGGTCAGTCTGTCTGTCTACTGGTCTGTCTGTCTGTCTGTCTGTCTGTCTGTCTGTCTGTCTGTCTGTCTGTCGGTCTGTCGGTCTGTCGGTCGGTCGGTCTCAGCACACTTACTCAGGACCACATTGTACTCCATCGACCCGGCGAGCTGCGGCCCAGAATCAATCATCTTATCTATGGCCTTCTTCTCCGCCGCCGAGCAGATCTGCAATCACACACACAGCACACACACGTCTTCAATACACACAGACACACACATGTCTTCAATACACACAGACACACACGTCTTCAACCTTTTACAGAACGGAAGAAAAGAAAAGAGAAAGAAAAGAAAAATCCCCCACTGGAAATATGATGTGGTCAGATCAATCACCAGTCCTGCAAATTAGTGAAGATGACCAGCAATTTTCCATTTCTTTGCTTTTAAAACTTCATCCACTGGCTTCACTTTTAATCTTTTTTTTTCCCTTTGCTTCGTGATGGAGTACGCTCCCCCTGGTCCTGTGATGGGTATGAACCTCGGCACTACCTTTTGCACAACACCGGCAGGCAATTTGCCTTAAAAGCATTTCTGAAACCTCGAGAGAGAGATGTGTGTGATGTGAGGGATATTTGGCCTGTAATGGCCGTCTGATAATTTCCCTTCATGTTCTGTCTCAAGGTGATGACTTATAGCAGATTCCTGCAGCGGGGGAGGAAGACAGAAAGACTCTCACCACCAATCATCCGCCACTGAACAAAGGTTTAACATGTCGGTAGGGATACGGTCACACTGTTAAAAGGCTATAGTACTGTTGTGTCACACACACACACACACACACACACACACACACACACACACACACACACACACACACACACACACACACACACACACACACACACACACACACACACACACACACACACACACACACACACACACACACACACACACACACACACACAATCCACTGTTATGTAGTTATCAAACCTTATCACTTTCCCACCACTCACACATTACTCACCTCAGCACAGCTTGCAATACAGAGCTACAGGCATCATATGTCAACACAAAACTACCAGCATCATAATGTTGGGTGATACCAGCATATAATGGTACACAACATTGCTTGATGTAACATGTGATTGATGTAATTTACTAGAAAAACCTTTGTAGGGTGATTTACTGGCCCATTACATACTGTTATTATTGTTGGTGGTGGTATCGGGAATGTTTTTTTTTTTTAATTATCATCAATATTTAATTATCACTAATGTAAGTTGGTTATAAGTCCCTTTAGATGAAAGTGCCTGGTAAATACATAAACATTCTTAGAACTAGAACAGTGAAATTATTCTAAATTCCGTGAGGCGCTCTGAGTATTCTACAGGTTCAGCATACTCTGATGTCATTCCACTTTGTTTCCTATAGAACTAGAACAGTGAAGTGCTTCTAAACTCCGTGAGGCGTTCTGAGTGTTCTACAGCTTTTGTTTCCCATAGAACTAGAACAGTGAAGTGATTCTAAATTCCGTGAGGTGCTCTGAGTGTTCTACAGGGGGGCAGCGTACCCTGATGTCGTCCTCGGTGATGTAGCCCGTCTGCACCACCCACCACGGCTCCACCGTGATCTCCGTCGGCTTGGCAGGCAGCAGGTCACGCGCCGATTTCCTGCGGAAGAATTTCTGCACGAGAGAGAGAGAGAGAGAGAGAGAGAGAGAGCAAGAGAGAGAGAGAGAGAGAGGGAGAGAGAGAGGGAGAGAGAGAGAGAGAGAGAGAGGTAGACACGGTGAACCAGCGGGAAGCAAAGGGGGGAAGAAACTAAAAAAAACAAAAGAAAAAGGGAAGCCTCCAAATGTACACTGATAACAAACACCAGCCCTCAAACACTTGATGCCTTTTTGGCAAGACATCTGACACGTCTAACACTCAAAATATCTTCAGAGACGATGGCTTCCAGCTTGCTGTAAGAACTATAACAGAAATAAGCCAACTTTGGCACAGGCATAGGAAAAAGCTTTGCTTTTTTTCTAAAACAGTAAGAGAAGGCCTGAACACCTTGGAGCAGTGCATGATTTAAAATAGCAAGCAAAATGAACGCCGTGCACAGTAACGTTAATGGTAATGTAAAATATATCCGAAAACTTTGTCTAAGGAGATGTGGAACACCCCTAAAGTCAGTTTTATGGCACTGTGGAGTGCGCAGGGGTTCTGTAGGGGGTGTGTATGTGTGTCTGAAGTGTCCCTGCGCCGGGAAACTGGAGGCACATGAATCTCTTTGTGTGTATGTGTGTGGTCTGTTTACTCTATGTGTGGTCTGTTTACTCTGTGGTCTGTGTACACCGCTGTTAGCCTATTATGTCCTCCTTTTATAAGTCGCTTTGGATAAAAGTGTATGTTAAGTGTAATGTAAAGTAATGTAATGCAGTTTAATAGCTTTTGATGGCAGGTCCAAGTAGGACAGGACTAAAACACAGCCTACTAACATGTAGAGGTTATGTTTACAACAGTATAGAATTAGCATCCCTACAGCATCCAAGCATACAAAATACACAGTAGTTTACACTGCAGCAATGTTAATATTCACTCAACATTGACAAGGTGATTACTAACAACTTTTTCTTTGGTACAAAGTACTATGAAGACAATGTTATTTTGACTACGCCATTTCGTTATTGCTCCGGCACCACTGGACTCCAAGAAATGTTGTCTTGTTGTGACCTTGCCAAACTGTAAAGCATGTTGAGCTGCATCTTGTATGTATGAATTGTGCTATACAAGTAAAGATTATTATTATCATTATTATTTTATGCTAAAATATTTGCTCACCTTGGAGGACCTGCACTGGTTCATCAGGTCAATATACTGGTTACGGCCGATTCCCATAAGCCTGAGGCCTGCAGAGGAGAGAGGAACACATCCATAAAAAAATAAATAAACACATCCATAAACAAATAAACAAATAAACACAGCAAAACATCCGCATGTTATCAGGGCCGCATTAAAGGTGGAAGGGTAAGCACTTCAAATAAAACACAAAAACCTCCTGGGTGCCATTTCCAGACGGTGCAAATAAACCCCTTTTCAGGCAACACGTCTATTGTAGTTTCACACAAACCAGTAAATCTGTTCTTGAGTTTTGAAATGAAGGATTTTTTATTTGCCATATAGCACAGGCACACAAGGACACACTCACACACACACACACACACAAGACACAAACACATATACACACACACGCACAAACACAGACACACACACACACACACACACACAAACAGACACAGACAGACAGACACACACACACACACACACACACACAAACAGACACAGACACAAACACACACACACACACACACACACACACACACACACACACACACACACAGACACAGTACCTCTTCAACAAGCACATTCGCACACACAAACACACTGTTTTCTTAGTAGCGTTTTATCAATTTCAAGGGTGGCGACAATGTGAAATAGCCGTCTTTGACCCTTGGCTACAATAACACGACGCTTCCACTCAGCTCCAACAACGTTCCTCTCCGGCTATTGAATATCTGTGATGGGGAAAAAAGTCCCCATTTCTGATCCCGACGCTCCTTTGAACCGTAACAAGAGCCCTTTTCTTCCGCCACTGTGAGAATTTGTGAGACTTTTTAGGTCCTTGATTTAGGGCAGCTGTGGCCTAATGGTTATGGAGTTGGTGTTTGGGATTGGAGGGCCACAGGTTCAACTGGTCTACCAACAGGACAAATGTGAGTGGAGGAAGTAAGAAATAACCACAACAGCCATTACACACACACAGAGACACACAGACACACACACACACAGACAGACACACAACAGCCATTACACACACACACACGCACGCACTCACGCACGCACGCACGCACGCACACACACACACACCAGCCATTACACACACACGCACAGACACCACACCAAGCATTACACGTGCATATGTGCACACACACACCAGCCATTACAGGCACACACACACTGTACCAAGGACCAAGACATCTAATTCCGCACTGCTTCAGGGAGGACTACTGTCCCTGCGTCAAACACACTGCAAGTCACTCTGGAAAAGACGACCGTCAGCTAAATGTAATGTAACGATGGCCAGAACCAGCCTACTGTTCAATAGGGACTGACCTTTATGCATTTTATAAGGCCAACAGCATGTCAATATTAAAGGGCTTCGAATGACTGATAACATTGTATGTTGTTGTCCAAAATATCAAAGACGTGTCTCTCTCTCTCTCTTACTCTCTCACTCTCTCTCGCTCTCTCTTAAACACACACACACACACACTGTGTCTTTTTTGGCTTCTCTCTCTCTCCCTCTCTCTCTCTCTCTCAAACACACACTGTGTCTTTCTTGGTCTCTCTCTCTCTCTCTCTCTCTCACCTCTCTCTTACCTCTCTCTTACCTCTCTCTACCTCCCTCCCTCCCATGGTTTTCTCTATGCCTTCATGACTCAAAGCACTACAGTATGTAGCCTACCTACCTCATGCTATCAGGTTTATCAATCTAACTGCTGGTAATTAGCTAGAATTCTCTGACGCATAAAATAAACAAGTCACGACTGGTTTCATTCAGTTGGTACTTTGACCTCGATAATAACATACTGGAACCACGGAGGACATTAGTGGAGCTCTCCACAGCGCCCTGGCGGATATCTCTGCTGCTCTCAGGCTATAACAAAGCTTGCCAAAGCATGTGTGTCTCTGTCCTTTGTTCTTTTTCCAAGCACTTTGAGCTACATACTTTGTATGAAAAGATATTTTGTTATATATTTAGTTTGTATATATGCAAGGACATAAGAATGTTTTTTTGTCACATTCATAGACACCCCCCCCCCCCCGAGTTAGTACTTTGACATCAGCATGTACATGCATACACAATTCACACAGGTGTGCAAGGACAACCAATCGATAATAGCACAGAGCAGGTTTAGCCGAGCTACAAGTGATTATCTATCCAGCTAACCTAAAGAAAGCCTTGGCCTTAATGGTCACACCATTTCAGTGTACAATATAGCATAGGTCTTCAATAAGGTCACGGCTGTGGAAAGGAAAGTTGCTTATTGTTTCCAACTCCCACATACAGATGTGGTTTACAACAGAGCTTGCAGCTTCAATAAGGTAGTGTGGAAATGTGCTTGTTCGATCCATCCAACATCCACCCACAATCATAATTTACAACACAAGCCTAGTTCACATATGGAGTAGGTGACTTGTTGTGGAAAATTCGCTTATTCTCCCACTTTTGCAGAGGACCAGAGCCCACAGCAGCAGACAGATTTTACTTGTGTGATTATTAATTTCCCCAGCAAGCTGAGCTGAGCTGTGCTGAGCTGTGCTGTGCTGAGCTGTGCTGAGCTGTACTCTACTGTGCTGTGCTGTACTGAGCTGTACCCTTCTGTGCTGAGCTGTGCTGTGCGGTGCTGTGCTGTACCCTACTGTGCTGTGCTATGTTGTGCTGTGCTGTGCTGTGCTGTGCTGTGCTGTGCTGAGCTGTGCTGTGCGGTGCTGTGCTGTACCCTACTGTGCTGTGCTATGTTGTGCTGTGCTGTGCCCTTCTGTGCTGTGCTGAGCTGTGAGGTTCCATCGGCAGGGAGGACAGAGACCCGGAAGAGAGGGCCTCCAGCTGACCTCACGCTAGGCCCAGTCAGCGATAAGACGATTCCTGTTTCAGTGGAGCGCAACTCCGGAAGGGGAGACCCACACTGGCACTGTTCAGCGCGACACGGATGTGGTGTGTCTTCTGTGTGTGTGTGTGTGTGTGTGTGTGTGTGTGTGTGTGTGTGTGTGTGTGTGTGTGTGTGTGTGTGTGTTTTAGGTTGCTTTGAGAGCATTGGCACTGTTCAGTGCATGTGTCCCAGGGACGCGGATGTGGTTGTGTCTTGTAGAGGACAAAAGACAGCGAGGGGGTTTCGACGGGGGGCCAAACAGGCGTGGGCCCATGGGGTTAGAGGGTGGTCATTGGTGGGAAAGGGAATGGGGATGGGGGGGGGGATCTTGTGAATAAATGACCATATCCTTGCGCTAGAAGCATTTTAAAATAGCAATTAATTTATAAAAAATAAATTCAAATCAACATTATAAGTTGCATTTTCTTGATTTTTGCAATTTGTGACCATGCCTGTTTTTCCCATGAACTCCTCAAATAAAAGAGAATAGAATAGAACGCCACTATGCAATATGTCGCTATGTAGCACGATAAGATTAAAAACAGCTCCTTCTTCAGGGCAGACGTGTACGTAGCATTTACAACACAGAATAAAATAAATAATGGTGCAAGAAAATAAATAAACTAAGAACATCTACATATTTGAGTATCGTGCACGGACACATTATAAATAGAAACCTGATTGAGACAGGCAGCTCACACACAAACTGGTTATCAACAGAAGCCTATTTATGGACTCCAGTCGTGTAGGTGAATGTGCTACTTCACCAAGGCCAGACAAAGACGATGCTGTGTCCAGGGAGGGATACTTCAATCCATAATTCAGGCCATGGTTTCAAACCAAAGAAAAACTAGCAAGGCACTCGGAGAGTGCAGCCTATACACGTATGTATGTGTATATTCTTTTTTTTATTTTGCCAATGCAATTTCCCATGTTCATTTTCCAGAATTTTCTGTGAGGTAAACCAATTACCGATTTTCACCACAAAAGACTCACCTTGAGGCAGTCTGTAACGCACTGTATACTGTACATACTGTACAAATTTCCCAACGATATGTTCATAACTTTTTGAGTTATTTTGCTAACAAACAAACAAACAAACAGATAAACGCCGGCAAAAACATAACCTCCTTGGCAGAGGTAACAATTAAGAATCCTGCACTTGTGCCCTAAGAGTCCTGAACATCTCTCCCTCTGTCTCTCTGTCTCTCTCTCTCTCTCTGTCTCCCTCTCTCTCTGTCTGTCTCTCTCTCTTGTCTGTCTCTCTCTCTCTCTGTCGCTCTGCCTCTGTCGCTCTGTCTCTGTCTGTCTGTCTGTCTGTCTCTCTCACACACACACACACACACACACACACACACACACACACACACACACACACACAACACTTTCAGACTAGGGCATGGTATCTAACTGAAACCCAAATAGCCCAACACACACTGACACACTTTCACATATGTGTGAGGGCTGACCTCTGACCTCTACACTATGTGCCAAGAAGATGAGACCAGCTGGACGTACAGCACCTTCCTACCTTTCCAAAAGGGATTAGAGTCGATGGCCACCCACACACAAACACGCAAACACACACACACACACACACACACACACAGACACACAGACACAGACACAGACACAGACACACACAATCAATGTACAGAAATGAACAAAACACACGAGATTGCACTTTAATGCATGTCCCATAAAAACTGGGACACAGAATTCACCTCTCATACATGATGTATGCATTTCCACACACACGCACACGCACACACACACACTCCGTGCCTCACACAGCTGCCCCAAATCACACCAATCTGAACTTGATGCCAATCCCCCCTTGAATGGAGTACACTCAGTGCCCTTGCCACAACAGGGTGTATTCTAGTAGCAGAGGACAAATGCCCTTGGCTTCACTGACAGAGTCTTGTGCAGTGCCTGAGACCTGCCCTTTCTTACACCTGACACACCTGTCATCACACCTGGCTGCTATGGCCTCACGCCCGGCCTCACACCTGGCTGTTAGCCAACAACTCCTCCGGGACCAAGGGTCACACTACGCCATTTTCAGCCCGGATCACCAGGTGCATGCAGACTACTTTTTTTTTCCTGAGACGCAGACAAAAACAAAATCCCTCACACCAGTCTGGGTGGGACATTCAATATAAAATGCAAAAGAATAACTGACGCATTTATGCCTATACGCAACAAAAACAGCTTGGTTATTAACCAACAATTACATCATGACTTACTTTACAGTTTACAACAACTTTACAACAACATCTGCACTGCCAGAGGAGAACTGGACAAGTGCTGGACAGCAACCTTATGGACCTTTTGCCCAACAGTTCTCTTGAACATAAAAAAAGTAATTTGATAATTCGACACAACAAATAATTTATAAATCTGGCTCTGCCAACATACATCACAAATTCAAATGACTTCTTGCCAAACAACACACAAACAGTTAGCAATATGACAGAATAGAAAAATAGCGCACAACCCTTACATAACACCACTCAAGGAATACCTCCAGGGCATGAAAAATAATAATCTGCAACTGACATAAAAGGCCTATTTAATTGTGTGTGTGTGTGTGTGTGTGTGTGTGTGTGTGTGTGTGTATGTGTGTGTGTGTGTGCGTGTGTGTGCGGGTGTGTGTACATGTGTGTGTGCACAAACACACACGTGTGTATGTGTACTCTGCCATTCATACACTAAAGGCATCTGAGTTAGAGGTAAGATCTTAAGCCCAAGCCCGAGTCCGAGCCCGACCCCATGGCCCCGGGCCTAAAATGTCAATCATTACGTTCGGGTCGGGTCGGGCCGGGCTTCTCTCTCACTGACTTTTTTTTTTTACATAAATATATGTTTAGAAAAATGTATACTAAAACGATGTTTTAAAATATGAAATTTCGGGTTTGCTTCGGGCTCGGGCCTGCAAATCAACTTAATTGGTCGGGCTCGGGCTAGGTCGGGCTTTAATACCCGCGGGCCTGGGTCGGGTCGGGCTAGATTTTTTAGGCCTGATCTTACCTCTAATCTGAGTGTCTGTACGAGCTGAGGTGAAAGGCCAGATGAAGTGTGTGTGTGTGTGCGTGCGTGTGTGTGACTATGTATGCCCGTGCGTGTGTGTGACTATGTATGCGCGTGTGTGTGTGTGCGCGTGTGTGCATGTGTGTGTGCATGTGTGTGTGTATGTGTGTGTGTATGTGTGTGTGTATGTGTGTGTGTATGTGCCTGTGTGTGTGTGTGTGTGTGTGTGTATGTGTGTGTGTGTGTGTGTGTGTGTGTGTGTGTGTGTGTGTGTGTGTGTGTGCATGTGTGTGCGTGTGTGTGCACAAACATTCATATACTAGAGGTATCTGTATGAGCCGAGGTGAAAGGACAGGTGAAGTGTGTTGACTTACAATCGGCTGCAGTGAAGTTTGGCAGGGAGTCATAGCTCTTCTCACAGTTCATGATATCCTAGAAAGAGAGAAGAGACAGTGAGTGAGGGTGAGAAAGAGAGAGGAAGAGAGAGAGTGAGTGAGGGTGGGACAGTCAGTGAGAGAGTGAGAGAGAGAAAGAGACAGAGGGAGGGAGAGAAAGAGAGAAAGAAAGAAGAAGAGAGTGAATGAGGGTGAGTCAGAGTCAGTAAGTGAGTGAGTGAGAGAGAGAGTGAGAGAGAGAGAGAAAGAGAGAGAGAGAGAGGGAGAGAAAGTGAGTGAGTCAGGGACAGAGTAAGTGAGTGAAAGAGGGAGCAAAAGAGAGGGAGGAAGAGTCACTGAGTAAGAGAGAGACAGAGGCCGAGAAAGACAGTGAGAGTGTGTGTGTGTATATGTGTGAGAGAGAGAGGGAGAAAGAGAGAGGGAGAAAGAGAGAGGAAGAAAGAGTCAGTGAGTAAAAGAGAGACAGAGGCCGAGAATGTGTGTGTGTGTGTGTGTGTGTGTGTGTGTGTGTGTGTGTGTGTGTGTGTGTGTGTGTGAGAGAGAGAGAGGTGCAAAAGAGCACATTTAAACACCACTGCCAGTTGGGCAGGCACTGCATAAATCCTCTGACATGCACATTTGGGGGGGTGGGGGCAGAGGGGAATGGGGAATGGGCATTCAATCTCACACACAAATCTGTCGGACACTCAAATCGAGGTGACCTCTACTTAGTACCCCCAAAATGGCCTCCGAAACATACGGTGGGGGTGTAGGGTCATAAAACACCAAGCACTCACTAGACTACATTAAAAAACCAAATACTCACTGTAGTACATTATACTTAAAAAAAAGGGAATCGGTGGTGTATTTTAAAGGCATTTTTTGTGTTATATTTCTCAACGCTGTCTTTGACTTCTAATCTCTGTTCATATTGGACTGTCAAAAAACAACCAAAAAAGTGCTTTAACAGTGGCAGATAAAGGCATCTCACTATTCCATTCAGACCAAGTGAAAGCAGTGCATGGCCTATTGCGCAATACTCGGCTGGGAAGGAAGGAAGAGGTGGGACTTTTTTTTCAAGGCAATCTTTTATGAAATACTGATGAAAAACTACTAGCTTGGCAGTCCCTGCCCTTGAGTTAATTTACAGTACAACATTTTTGTGTGGGCTTTTATGTCAAAACAACATTGACATATGAGCTGGCCCTGTGCCCTCTTCAATTACAATATGAAAGCTTTGTCAGATCTCTCTTATGTATTCACATTTTAAAGATACACATTTTATGAAAAGGGTAAAAAGACGTTTTGCTTTACTTCATAAACTGCTGTGAGGGCAAGACTGGTGGTGCTACCTGTTGTAAACATTTACCTAGCCTATTGCTTGTGTAAGGTTAAAGAGTACATATTACTGGGCATAGATATATACACTTTGAACTGTTATGGTCCCTTAAAATGTAATAGTAGCCATGCTAGCAAATGAATGTCCAAGACAGACAGACACACACACAAGGACACATTCTCCAAGGTGCAACACCATATCACATGTCCGCCCCGGAGTTCAAAGTCTGGCCCCCCCAGAATAACAGTGGCATTTCGGCAGAGCAAAACAAACACAGAGCGAAGTGTTATCACCAAACAAACGATTCAAATAAAGAGAGAGGAAACCAAACCAAACGAAACATACTGGTCCTTGGCAACCTACTGTATGTACTGAGTAACACTCAGTCCTGTCCTGTGCTGTGCTGTGCCGTGCCCAGATCTGATAGCACAAACATACAGTGCCATGCTGTACCAGTGCCTTTTTACATTACATTACACTTAGCAGGTGCTTGTATACAAAGCGACTTACAAATGGAGGACATAATAAGCTAACCAGGGGTGTAGACGAGCACAGAGTAAACAGACTACACATATACACACAAGGAGATACATGTGCCTTAAGGAAGTTTCCCGGAGCAGGGACTCTTCAGACACACACAGACTCATACAAGCCCGAGGCATCAACTTAAAGAGTTGGTTGGTAGAGATTAGTTTTGTTAGGAAGGTAAGCAGTCTCTGTAAAAGCCTTTATACGTAACAATATGTTATGGGGTAAGTCAAACTCAAATCTCGGTGATGTGTCAAATTTAAGTCTCTGGGTAAGTCAAAGTCAGCTGAGAAGCCTGCTATGTTCTGTAGGTATACTGAGGTATAGGCTACCAACACACTATGAACTTATGTAATTTTGTTTAATTTTGACCTTTACAATGGCAGAGTTGTAGCTTGTCAAAACACAGGCACCACAGCGGGGTTGGAAATTAACTTTGCAAAACATGAACTTTCACCAGCCACTGACTAATAAATGATACAATTGACCAGCCACTCAATAGTAAATTATCATTATGTTCTACCAGCCACTTTCATAGTTTACCAGCATTTGACTGGTGGCTGGTGCATATTTCCATCCCTGCAGCACAGGCAAACCACTTGGGGCCCCCAGGGCCCAGAATGGCTGACAAACCTGAAACCCCAGCACTGGCAATACAGTTTTTAACAACAGGTATGGATGTTTTTTTTTTGCCTAGGGCACCTACAGACTCAAACATTGCCTCTGCACAATGAACTAAGTGATGATAAACCAATACTTAATCAGTCCAGAAAAAAAGGCTTACTACTCTGTTATACACATGACACTAATGTTTGGAGAAATGTGTCGTAACCATGCAGTCAGCCCAAACAAAAGTTAAACTGGGTTCAGGAAAATATTGGCATACTACATTGTAATAGCCTACATGAACTACACTGAAGTTTGGAAAAATGTGCAGTGTAGTTGTAGCAGTGGTACCTCCATGATGCCGATGTAGTAGGAGAAGGGGGTGACTCTGAGTCCCTTGACCATGATGTCAGACAGATGGTAAGGGTACAGCATCAGGTGATCACGACTGTACTTGAGCAGCTCCTCGTAGTACTTCCGTTCATCCTTCTTTACATGCCGCACTGTGATGAGGACACGCGGGCTGATTTACCATTGTGTATGACGTGACACGGGTGTAAATATGTGCCATATTCAACCATGTTGAGGTTATAACCAAAAACATTTTGATGCATGTAAACTCAGCATGTAAGCAAGCATGTAAACTTAGCAATACTGTGCGACAAACTGTCAAAGACCGAAACTCCATGTGTAAACTTGCAGTGCACCTGCAAACTGTGTGACAGCTGGATACATCATTCTCACCTAGGTTATTGCGGAACCGTAGCTGGTTACGGATGCTGTACAAAAGAACATGTTTCTCGTACTCCCTCTGCGAATTTCCAAGGCTCTGTGCAATGAAAAGGCAGACATCGACGTTAAATCATTCAAAAAATCTGAAGGCTTTCTTCAAGACCATCAAAAGATTCCCCCTACAGTGACACAACTTCAATGTGTTTCTAAAAATACGTCTTCAGTGTAGCGACCCTTTTGAAGTTTGAAAGGCAACTTAGCACAATGTGGAGGGCGCCTCGCTAAGCCATTTCAACGAGGGGCTACGGAGGCTAATCTCGCTAGCCGCAGAGCCGCACAATCGGATTTCACATATTATTTCCTGGTTTCCTGGGCATAGGCAATTTTTCATCTTTTTTTCAAAGCGCATGATTGCAACTACTTACGCTGCAATTATGCTGTAGGCTATGCTTAATGTTAACCAGATACCTGGCCACTGTAATCTGCATTACATGTTTTTCAACCTGCTAACCAAGTGGCTAACTGATAAACATAAAGGGCCACTGCAAAGGAATTCTTGAAACGTTATCCTTGGCTTTAGGATGAATGGAAGCAGGCAAAAAGCTGATGCGGTTGGTGAAATCACTTCAGCAGAACAGCTGTGTTGTCAGACAAATGCTATCATTAAGACTCGGGAGAGAGGACTTTGACAGATAGGCTACTAGGTACCTTTACCCACACGACATTTATGAACGGACTGTACCTGTTTGACATTTGCTGGTAGCTTGTTCCACGGGTAATTTTGCCTGATGTGAAATTCCACGTCTGTATTCATTGCTATTATCTGAATCCACGGTTATGTAAATGGATTGCAACGGGATTTTGGGTAAGTCCAAGGTGACTATACCCCCCGAGAATTAAAACTATGATTTGACAGGAATTTAAAAGTTCAAATTTGCCTCTAACCGAATATTATTTTCTCCTTTCCTATAGATGTTCACTTCCTTGTTGTATTTTCGAGCGACCGTTCGTCACGCTCTCGGCTATCTTCGTCACTTCCGTTCTGGGTGTGACTGACCACTATGACTGACAGGTCTCCAAAGGATTAGGAGGTAAGAAACATGAATATGATTAGTGTCTATAATGTGCCATCAAAGGCTTACTCAAATAATTGTCAGCTTATTAAACGCAGAGGTGACGATGTTGCCTGCGTTAAATATAGCCAATGTGTAAGCTACACTGCTGCAGCCTACACATGTGATGTAGCCATATACTCTTCAATGAAGACCCTTTACAATTTGATCATGACTAAATAGTGCTGACATTTATGATTTTGATAAACGGCTGTACACCCTGTGAAGATATAGTGACACGAAATTTACGCAGTGTTTAAATTTGCCAAGGCACTCTTGGAGGGGAAGGGTGAGGGTCAAGTTAAGCAGAAAGATAACACATGCATACCACTGGTGTTAGTGCCCAGTGTATGTGCAGTGTTGGGTTGCAGCAGCACCCCACCCTGTGTGTGTGTGTGTGTGTGTGTGTGTGTGTGTGTGTGTGTGCATAAGGGGAATTTGGACCTGGGCTTTTGCCAAACCCGATAACTGGTTAGCTGACATACCCCTTAGCTGTGGTGACATCTGATCTGTCCGAATGCGCATCTCTTTGCCTCTCCTCCCGCTGAAAAGCAAATGTGACAGTATTTCATCTTTACTTTCAGTGCCACGTCATGAGGATGACACAAAGTATCCCAGCTGGTCTTATAAGAGAGAGAGAGAGAGAGGCTTGAGGATTGAGACAAGCACTGGAGTGACAGTTTACGAAATCGAGCAGTTTAACTATTTTTGTCAACATCTGGGTCTGAATGAGACAAAAAATATATATACAACATTATTTTTATTCATAGGCTGTGTATGTAGGCCATTTCCCCAAGCGACAGTTTGTCAAACCTGCAGGAACAGGCTGTTCTCTAATTTCAGTCCAAGTTTGTCAGGGATCATCATATTCTTTTAGGCACAGTTGGTTTTGTACGGCAAGTGAGTTTCAGTTTCCACAAGCAAACTTTTGTTTGGGCAGAAGTTTGAAATTGAAGTAGACACACCAAGCCTCGGAAGTGCCAGTTACAATTATTGATAAGAACTGATCCGATTTCATACAGGTGGGTACTCCGTGCACTCAGTGATGCGGCTGAAATTGTTTTTCCCCTCACGTCTCTCACAAAGTCTACTCTTTGGGGAGGAATTACCTTTTTTTGGACATCATCTCAATTTCATTTTAAAGTATATTGGGTAGCTTAAGTTTCCAGTAATATCTCAAAAACTTTTTGCAATTGAGCACACACTCACAACCCCACTCATACAGTCACACACACACACACACACACACACACACACACACACACACACACACAAGGACACCCCATACACACATATGCACACAGACTCACCCCCCACCTCCTCCCACACTCCCCCTCCCCCCCACAAACACACAGACACACATACCCGCCCCCCCAAAAAACATACGCACACACATGCACACGCACACACACACACACACACACACACACACACACACACACACACACACACACATACCCACACACACATATACCCACACACATATACCCACACACACACACACACACACACACACACACACACACACCCTGGAGGCAAAACAAGGTAACGGGGCCTGCGGGTTCAGCTGTCCGCCCCACTCAGCCCTCCCTTCAGCACCAGGCTATATTTGTGCCCCCCTTCCTGGGTTACACCGCCCCACTGAGAGGTGTCACCACACCCCCCCCTCCACCCTCCCACCCCTCCACCATCATCCATCCATCCGCCACCCACCACCCAGCACCCACCATTATCTACCCACCACCACCACCAGCACCACTACCACTGTGGCCCGTGCCATCTGAGAGGTGTCACTACACCCCTCCACCCCTCCACCATCATCCATCCATCCACCACCCACCATCCACCATCACCACCCACCACCCATCACCACCCACCACCGTGACCCGTGCCATCCGCACTGCCTGCCTGCCCCACTGTCACCACACCCCTCCACCAGCATCCATCCATCCACCCACCCACCAACCACCACTGTGACCCGTGCCATCTGAGAGGTGTCACCACACCCCTCCACCACCCCTCCACCATCGTCCATCTACCCACCCATCGACCACCCACCTACCCACCACCACCACCAGCACTGTGACCCGTGCCATCCACACTGCCTGCCTGCCTGCCTGTCTGCCTGCCTTCCTGCCTGCCCTACAACAATTACGCGAACAGCACTGCCACATCGCTGTCGTAGTAAACACACACGGCTAGCATTCCCTTCCCTCCCTCCCTCCCTCCCTCGCTGGCTCACTCCCCTACCCGACCCAACCCATCCCACCCACCCAGTCACCCAGCCAGTGCGGTGGGCTATTCTTAGCCGGCTGGAATGTACACAGCGACCTCATGGTCCGTTTCGAAAAAGAGCCCAACTTTCTCCACCACGCGTGCAGCACGTCCAGCAAAAACGTTACCAAGCAATCACAGAGCGAGGCAAGGTGAGGCGTCGCCGTGGGGAAATCAGAGACAGTCTATACGGACATGCAGGGGGTCCTTGTGCTTTTGATCCGCTGATTTGATCTGTGATTCGTGATTCAAGGGGGAGGGGGGCGCAGACTGGCTGAGTGCTTTTTGTTCAGCCGAAGAAGATCAGACTAACAGGTAAGACACATTAGGCCATAATGGGGCCAACTGGATTACACAGGAGAGCATTGGTCATTGGTCATTGACTCAGAGAGTGCTGTCTCCGCTTTTTGATCAATGACACTAATTGCTGGTTTTGTCTAGGCTGTCAAACAGCAGTTTTGTAGTTTTGTAAAATGCATTATTGGGTTTTATTAATTGCCCTGTACTCTTCCACCTGTCCTATTTTGTATCCGGCCATAGCAACTATGTCAAACATGCATGTTTGAAGGTGTTTTCAGTGTTTGTTTGTTTGAATTTCCCTGGCCATAAAAACTGCTCAGCCTGATTGTAATGTCTAGAATGATATTACTGACATCATTCAGACATAGTACTTTACTATGAAATTATCTGGTCCATTCTCTGTTTGTTGAATTTGGCTGAATATACACAAACAAATATTTACATTAGCGTATGTGTCAGTCATCTATACGTGGGGAATGAATAACACTATACAGTATGCATATACTATAGATTGGCTTTCAGAGCAGTTGGTGACATCATTCAGACATAGTACTTTACAATGAAATAATCTGGTCCATTCTCTGTCTGTTGCATTTGAATGCACTGAATACACACAAAAAGAATATTTACACTAGTGTACGTGTCAGTCAGCTGAATAACACTACAGGGTATACATATACTATAGGTTACATATACATATACTATAGGTTACATATACATATACTATAGGTTACATATACATATACTATAGGTTGGTTTTCAGAGGAGTTGGTATATCGCCGCTGAGATGAAAGCTTTCATCAGACTGGGGAATACCATCACTCACCAGCTGCAGTGGCTGGCTGCTGCTGGTTATTAATAAGCAATAATGATTAACTGCCAGAAATAACAGCAGGGGGGATGGCCCCGGTGATCGGGGGGCTGGGGAGGGGTCGGGGTGGGGTGGGGTGGGGGGGTACGAGGGGGGTAAAATCAGTAGCTGTCTCTGGGGTGATTTGAAGACTTAGTGTCGATAATAGTCCTATGACAATGGCCCAGTCCTCCGTGTGTGTGTGTGTGTGTGTGTGTGTGGTGCTCTGCTCTCCAGAGGGTTAGAGGTTGGGCTGGGTGGGGGGGTTGTGCTCTCTGACGCAGGACGCAGCATGTGTCTCAGTCTTCATTGCCCATGAACTTCTAGGTTTAAGAGCTCAGCCTGTTGGCCAGTGGACTTTTAATCTTTTTTTGGTCCTTTGTTTTTTTGTTTTTTTGATAGTGTACTTGTTTTTTTTTGTTTAAAAAGTCACAAAATGGCATTTTACTTGTATTTGGTGATCACTAATTACAAGACTATGGTTGGCCAGTCAACCAATAGTCAACCAATCAAACACTGTGATGTTCAAGCACTTTGTATTGCAACCTGTGCAAAAATATGTGCCACTTAATTCAATACATACCTTACCTACTCATTAAGCAAACATAAGTAGTCAAGGGCAAACTGAAGCAACCAGGTTGCGTTGGGGGAGGCGGGTGTCGGTGTGAGAAGGATGGAGATGGAGGGGTGGACAGCTGGGGTGTGACATAACTGTTTTGATAAAGATGGCTTTGATTTGGGGGGGTGGGTTGTGAGTTGGTGGTTGGGTTGGGTGTTTGGGGGTGGGAGCTGGAAGGTGGGGGGCTTTGGCCAAGGGCTACACAAATTCATCATGGTGATTTACGAGTGTGTGAAAATAGAAAAGTGTGTGTGTGCGGTGTCACCGGTGGGTCGTCACACCAAGGCCAATGTCACGGGAGGGCAAGGGTTGAGACAACTAGGGCACAGGAAGAAGGGGAGGAGGGGGGGGCTGGGCCACTGGCATGTCCTTTGGCACACATTACTCACACCGACCAGGGAAGGCAAACGAGTTTACAACTGGCCAACCTCTAATGTGCGACACACTGAGGAAACTTATTCTCAGTACAACTGGAGCATTAAACTGGAGTTTAATCGGTACTACTGGAGTTTTTCTGTCCCCTAACAAGGACGATTTCTTGGACACACATCTTCAGGGTAAATTAATGATAGTTGTAACCCAGGTTAAAATAAGGAGCAGTGATTTTTGACGACGTCAAACAAAGATTTGCAACACTTAGTATCACATAGAGTGTGTTCAAGTACATCTCTCTCTGTAGGAGTTGTCCTGTTTAGGCTGTATTTCTCAGTAATCTGCTGTGCATTATGGGTAATCAGTACTCTTGTGGTAATCAAGGGTTGCTTTTTCGCTTTTTCATTTAGAAGTGGTTGAGCAGGGAAGGAGAAAATGTGTAGTCAGCTGTGAAGAGTGTAATTGAACTACTCCATTCTAAATCAACACTTGAAGACTTAAAAACTAAAACACTCTTCTTTTCCTTTTCTTTCCTTTCGAGGCTCGAGCATTATGTGTAATTAGTAGTCTTGGGCTAATCTTTTTTTTTTTTGCTTTTTCCAGGTACCTGTGAAACAACCTGACGGAGGTTCATGGCCAAAACGTTGTAAAGTCAATAAATCTTGCTTGCAGAATGGGCAGTGAACATGAAGACTTAAAAACTAAAACACTCTTTTTTTTCACTCTTCTTCCTTGGCAGAATGTTTGCTTCGAGACTCGAGCATTATGTGTAATCAGTAGTCTTCGGGTAATCATGTTTTTTTTGCTTTTTCATTTAGAAGAGGTTGAGCAAGAAAATCTCCATCAGGGACCTTTACCAGTTTGCTTCGCAGGTACCTGTGAAACAACCAGATGAAGGGTCAAGGCCAAAACGTTAAAGTAAAGTTAATAAATCTTGCTTGCAGAATGGGCAGTGTGCGGGAGTTGTTATTGCCCTAAGTTAGACCGCGGTCATCTCCAACGCACCTGTCTTCTCCACAGGGGTTTAAAAGCTAATTTTCTTTTTAGGCAGGGAAAAGAGAAAACGTGTAGTCAGCTGTGAAGAGTGTGATTCAACTACTCCAGTGTAAGACAACACATGAAGACTTAAAAACTGAAACACTTTTATTTTCCTCTTTCCTTGGCAAAATGTTTGCTTTGAGACTGGAGCATTGTGTGTAATCAGTAGTCTTCAGGTAATCTTTTTTTTTTTTTGCTTTTTCATTTAGAAGTGGTTGAGCAGGAAATCTTCGTCCTGTGTACCTGTGAAGCATGTGATTGTACCACTCCTTTCTAAGTCAACACATGAAAACTGAAACACTCTTTTTCCTCTTTCCTTGGCAGAATGGCTGCTTCGAGACTCGAGATTTTTCCCTTCAAGGACCAGGAGCTGCCCGCGCATTTGCTAAGCCAGCTCAACCACCTTCGCCACGACTTCATCTTCACGGACGTGCTCCTGTGCACGGAGGACCGCGAGATCCCCTGCCACCGAAACGTTCTGGTGTCCAGCAGCCCCTACTTCCGCGCCATGTTCTGCAGCAACTTCCGGGAGAGCAGCCAGACCCGCGTGGACCTGAAGGGCATCTCGTCCGAGGTGCTGAGCAGCATCGTGGACTACATCTACACCGGCTCCATCACTATCACCATGGAGCTAGTGCTGCCGCTGATGCAGGCAGCGTCCATGCTGCAATATGGCCGCCTGTTCGAGGCCTGCTCCGTCTTCCTCCAGGAGCAGCTTAATCCAGATAACTGCCTCAGCATGATACGCCTGTCGGAGATCCTACACTGTGAGAGTCTGCGGGAGCGGGCCAGGGAGATGGCGGTGCGCAGCTTCTCGGACGTGGCCGCCTCGGAGGACTTCTGCGAGCTGACCTTACCCGAGCTCATGTGCTACCTGGAGGACGACCGGCTGTGCGCGGAGGAGGAGCAGGTGTTCGAGACGCTGCTGGCGTGGATCCACCACGACCCCTTCTCCCGGCGCGGCGCCATCCACGACCTCTTCAAGAAGGTCCGGCTGCGTTACATCCACCCGACGTACCTCTTCCAGTTCATCGCCAACGACCCGCTCGTCCAGTCGTCCACGCTCTGCACGGAGATCATCGAGTCCGTGCGCCGCCTCATGTTCTCCGTCAGCACCAAGTGCGTGGGCGAGCTGAAGCCGCTGTGGACGACCCCGCGCCGCTACACCTGCCACGAGACGCTGGTGGTCGTGGGCGGCCGCAAGAACAACGAGCAGACGTCGCGAGAGGCGCTGCTGTACGACGAGCGGACGCAGCGCTGGCAGTGGCTGGCCAAGCTGCCCCTGCGGCTCTACAAGGCAGCGTACGTCTGCATCCACAGCATCCTGTACGTGGTGGGCGGCCTGAGCCTCAGCCTGGCGTCCGGCGACAGTGCGGTCAGCGCCACGGTCTACACGCTCTCGCTCAAGACCAACCAATGGCGGACGGCCGAGCCCATGCTGGAGGCGCGCTACGCCCACCAGAGCGTCTCCTACCTGCATTTTATCTTCGCCCTGGGCGGCATCGGGGCGGATAAGCAGATCTCCAACACTGTGGAGCGCTACAACAGCATGTTCAACCAGTGGGAGGCCATGGCGGCCATGCCCACGCCCGTGCTGCACCCAGCCGTAGCAGCTAACGATCAGAGGATCTACGTGTTCGGAGGGGAGGATGCTATGCAGAACCCGGTCAGGTTAATACAGGTAAGAACCAACCAGAATGATCTCAGAGGATTGAGATTAGGATTGAGATAGAATTGTATACAAAGTAAATATATTTATTTTTATTTATGTATTTAGTGTGTCTAAAATTTACTTGTGAGGGGATTGACATGCAGCTCAGCTCATGTTGCAATGTTGAGTGGGCTCACAGTAAAAAGAAATTATATTGTTATATAGGGTAGAAAATTGTTTGATTGAGTCAGATCTGGATTTCTGGTTTAAAAAAATGGTTCTCTGAAAGGATTATGACCTGCTAAATGTAATTAGATTTTTTTAATTAGACATTTCCAGAGAGTTGCATAATAAAGATATCATATTCTGCAATAACATCCCTATTTTTTAAATATAAATTACTGAGGCAATTTGAAATCAGAGATTTTATGAAAGTGGTAATTATCAGTAATGGTGATAAAATAATCTGATCTCTTAAAGGTCTATCATATCTCGCGCAATCATTGGTCGAGGCTGGAGACCAGGACAGTTAAGAACGTGTGCGCACCAGCTGCGGTGATAGAAGACAAAATTTACATTGTCGGAGGTGAGCTTAGCTTCCCATGCAAACGTCTCCATACTCATATGTGCTGTACATAGTGTTGACAAGAGAGGTGGGTGAGTGGGTGGGTAGACTGCAGTATATGCACAGCAGTAAATATGGTGGGTAAGCCATCCAACCATAGCCTTAACATTAGCAACAACCTAATATGAGTAAAATGCCGTTGTGTGATTTTAAAAGGTGCATAAATAAGCATGTTTAAATGCTGTTGCTGCTTATGCTGATACTGTATATATATATGTAAACAGGCACTGTAGCTTCTGTAGTTTTAAGAGCCCATGGCAATTCAGGTCACTCAAAATGGCATATTGTGTAAGTGTGTGTGTGTGTTTGAGAGAGTGTGTGTGTGTGTGTGTCACCAGGGGCCTCTGTTAGGGTGGGGGGCAGTTTAAGATGATTCTAAATGACCAGCACTGACAGCAGGCCCTGTGAGGACACTATTCATATTATTATTAATGGGGGGGACGGCAGGGTGAGGGGGGGGTGAGTCGGGTGGGGGGGTGGGGGGTTCCCAACATTTCTAGCTGAGTGTCACTGAAGTGATAAAGTGATGGGATTTGCAAACTGGGGCGTGCAGACAGCCGAACATGAACAGGTGTCATTCCTCTTCTCCCCCCCCACCCCCCCCCACCCCCCCCTCACCCCCCATCCTCAACCACCACCCCCCCCCAACCACCCCCCATCCCCCACATCCCCTTCCCCAAGGCTACACGAGACGAGTCATAGCCTACGACACCAAAGCCAACAAGTTCGTGAAGTGTGAGAACATGCGCGAGAGGAGGATGCACCACTCGGCGACGGTCATCGACAACAAGCTCTACGTCACCGGCGGACGCTTCCTGAACAACCACGACGTCATCGAGGACTCCGACTGCTTCGAGTGCTACGACCCCAAAACGGACGTGTGGACCTCGAAAGGCTCGCTGCCCTACAAGCTGTTCGACCACGGCTCCCTGCCGTTGGTCTGCGTGTCCAACAGACCCAACCCGCCTTGAACCCCCCTGGGCAGAGTTGTAGCCCAGAGGTGTAGGGGTGTAGCTAGCCAACACAAGGCAACTCAAGGCAACTAACTACCTTGGGGCCCCCAGGGGCCACTAAACTGAAGGGCCTTGGAGGGCCGACAACCTTTAAACTACAGCGGTAGCAGTGCAGTTTTCAGTGAAAGTGGTGTGGGGTTTAGCTTGGGGCCTGAACAGAGTGTAGAATCGGTTCGGACCCTTTGCTCCTTATTCCCCAGATGTACCCCCCCACACACACACCCACACACACCCCTTCCTATCACCCATCACTACCCCACGGGACCCGCCCCCCACCCCCAGAAGTGAAAGTGGTGTGGGGTTTTTGCTAGGGGCCCCAGTGGAGTCTAGAATCGGCTCTGAGCCTGGGTAGGATCCACAGGATTTACTCGTTATTCCCCAGATGTACCCCTCACCCCCCCCCCCCCCCACACACACACACACACACACACACACACACACAAACACACCCCTTCCTATCACCCATCACTATCCCCTGGGACCCCCCATCCCCAGAAGTGAGAGTGGTGTGGGTTTTTGCTAGGGGCCCGAACAGAGTGTAGAATCGGCTCTGCTACTGGGTAGGATCCACAGGATTTATTCCCCAGATGTACCCCCCCACACACACACACCCCTTCATTTCACCCATCACTACCCCCCCACGGGACCCCCCACCCCCTGAAGGCAAAGACTTATGGGAGCTCAGCTGGATGCCTGTCAGCATGCCCAGAATCCCCTGCTGGCTGCAGGGACGCACGTATCTGCATTGCAGCTCCCCGGGGGGATGGGGGGGGTGGGGGGTTGATGACGTGGGCTGGGGGTTGGTGGGGGGGTTTTATTCCGTGGGGGTCTCAGCATCTGCCATGTCCTAAATCAAAATGAGATTTTGGGCTTGCGAGTTTAGTTGTCACATGAAATGAACCCGGAGATAGAGAGGGGGGTGGGGGGGGGGGGGGGTGTTGTTGGGGGGGGGGGGGGGGGGGGGGCAATGTTGTAGAGCCTCTGCTGCTGTCTAGAGTGTGAACTGCCCTCAGTGACACATGGCCCGTGCTTCTGATGCTGTTGCCAGGGGCGCCGCTAAGGGAAGGGGGGTTTAGATCATAACCATTCAGGGGTCCCAGAGCTTTAAAGGGGCCCACAGAGGACTAAGATATGGTTGGGGTTGGGGCCCAAATTATTTTCGTTAAGGGGGCCCCACAATTTCTAGTGCCGCCCCTGGTTCTGACAACCCCCACCATCTCTCCCTGTCAGTCAGTGATGGAGTGGTGGAGAGAAAGGTGGGTACACTATGTGTACAGGTGTAAAAAAGCTGGGTAAACTATGCATATCTGTTACTTGTTATTTATCTGTTACCACACCACACCACTGCTGTAGAATAGAACATAAGAGGGCCTAGACAATAATAGGCCTCACCTAAATGACCTTGGTTTGGAGTGCCTTAGTCATGATTGAAACTAACAACAGAACTTTTGTTTTTGTACCCTGTCAGTGTTAAAGCATTTAGACACTTTATGTATGTGTATGTGTTATATACATTCCTGCCCTGGTTACCACCCTGACATAATTGCCTAACGTTGTCATTTAGCTTCCAGGGGCTGCCATTCTTTTTTGTAACTTGTGTTATCTGTAATAGTAATAATGCATACAGCATTTGTGTCAAGATTCAGCAGGTGTTCCGCATCCACATCCACATCCAAGGTGATGCTGCCACTTGTGCAGGAGGAGGAGATGATGATGTGGAGATGATGATGTGTTGTTTTTGCTACACAGCCCCTTCAGTGCTGCTTTTGGGAATGACGAGTGTCATCTTGTCGCACTCACCACAGAAATGATGGGGGGGGGGGATTTGGGGGTGTTGGGAGATGCTCTCAGCCAAAAAAGCGTGTGAAGTTAATGTTATTGTGACTCCTCAGCTACTGTTTGCTACTGTCTGTCTGCGTCTCTCCAGCACAGTATGTAATTCTGTTTGTCACTGGCACTGGGGACTGTCAGTAACGGTGACAACATGTGTCCATGAAACGACTCCTGACTCCTGCAGTGA
>CM059283.1:8065654-8105654 GCA_030347295.1 Setipinna tenuifilis | reverse complement strand
GGCGATAAAAAAAATGTATTATTTTTCAGCGTGTGTCATGTGGTGTGTGCTGTACTGCAGCATGCTGACAGGCTGAGCTGAAGCAGATGGCCCACACAGGTGGGTCGGTTCAGGTCAGGTGCTCCTGTAGGAGCAAAACTGTTTAATTATGTACAGGCAGGGGTGCAGCTGGAAACTGTGGGCCGCCTGAAAGAAAATAATTTTAGGACCCCATCCCACCCCAACCATATCATAGTTATCTGTGGGCCCCCACCCCAACCATATCATAGTCATCGGTGGGCCCCCACCCCAACCATATCATAGTCATTGGTGGGCCCCCACCCCGAACATATCATAGCCCTCTGTGGGCCCCAACCCCAACCCCAACCATATCACAGTCCTCTGTGGGCCCCAACCCCAACTATATCATAGTCCTCTGTGGGCCCCCATCCCAACTATATCATAGTCCTCTCTGGGGCCCCCTGTGAAGCGCTGGGCCCCCCGAATCGTCCTGATGTACCCCCTTTACTATGGTAAACAATAATCTGTAGGAGGAACACTAATTAGGTGTAAGAGCCGAGTGTCTCATTTACAGCTCCATGCTGCCCTCTACTGGCCAAGATCAGGTTCAACTAAACAAGACCGATTCAGCTCTTAAACTCTTAAAGATGCTGCATATAACTTACAGCAAGTAATAACAGTGGCCTTGTCTTGTCACCAGAAATAAAGGTAACATGTTAAATAGGAATGCTGACTCCCCATTGAAAACAGCCAGAATATTTACATTAAAAATGTATTTAAAGCGATTTTAAGGCCATGAGGGAAAAGCAATAAGAATATGCTGATTTTCTAAGCAGGCTTTACATCAAAAAACATTTGTTTCCTGGCCTGTCTGTGGCACCAAGCTCATAGACGGAGCTTGATCTGGCAAACATGATCTTCCCATAGACAGGAAGTTCTTAGAGGCAGGATCAATGGGTGTCTTTCAAATGCCTCTGTGTACTCCTGGACAGAGCTACAACCAATTAGACCAATGATGAATGCGTAGCATTTGTCTTTTTTGGCTCTGGATTTGTCCAAACCAGGAAGAACTGAGAATAGGTAGGTTAGCCAGGCTGACTTGAATGTAAAATTCAATGTAGCATTACGGGCAGTATAGATGGGCAGAGGCTATATATTTTCCCTCAAGGCCCACCTAAATGAGACTGGGCAGAGTTTTAACTTTGGTTACCATAGATCATATCCTTTTTAAATATTTTGAGTAATATAACTTCACATCGTCCATATTCCTTTAAAGAAGAGATCCCCAACTCTATTTAAGTAAATTGCTCAGCCATTCAGCCTTTTACACAATTACTCAGTGTGTGTGTGTGTGTGTGTGTGTGTGGTGTGTGTGCGCGTGTGTGTGTGTTTAAAAGAATATAAAGTCCTTACTCTACAAATGTCAACAGTTGCCAGGCCGAGACCATTTAATTTTACAGCCAGTCAGCACACTGCCTTAAAGAGCACAGAGAGGAGGAGGAGCTGTGAGCCTGACGGGCACTCAAAGCTAATTAAAAATCTTTAGCCAGAGTTATGTTATTCAAACTGAAAGGTGGGTCATAAACAATGGCTTGCAAATAGGTGATATTTTAATACAGATTCTAACGTCCTGTAAAGCCACACAGATACATTGTGACTGTAAATGAAAAATAAACATTACCATCACTTAAGGCGCATGGAAGGCCTAGCCTACAACTTCCAAGTACTCAGATTATTAACAGTTTTAAATCATCCCTTTACTGGACCGCATAGGACAGGCACTGCAGTACATAATTTTGGACACTAGGTGGCACACTTTACTCAACCATGGTTCTCTCTGCAAAGCATTATGCATTGAGGGGTAGACGCCTTCATAAACTAAAGGTAACACTTTATTTTACAGTTCCTTTTTTAACGTATCTACATGTAACATTATGTATGTACACTGTACATACCCAGCGCTACCCCTAAAGTACGTGTAAATGTAAGTACATGTTAAGTATTGTTACACACTTTATTATACTGTACTTAATTGATGTAACAGGGACAGTAAGTGCAACCACTTAAGTAAGTGTAACCACTGAATGAATAGCAGAAAGAGCAGAACTACACTAATATAAAATGTAAGCCAATACAGGGACTCGTGTCATTCCATTTCCTCTAATGGCTTCTTTTTTTGTAATGCTCGCGATATTTTCAGGTACGCTGTGTGTGTGTGTGTGTGTCTTCACCAGTTCCCTGTAGAGCTTGTCGTCCAGCTGTGGGTCGGTGAGGCAGAAGGTGTCTGTGTGTCTGTGTGTGTGTGTGCACGCGTGACTGACAAATTACTAAGTCTATAACTCCTAAAACAATTCGCACCATGCACTGTTCTTCATTAAAACACCACTACACTACTGTCTAAACACACTTTTCAATAGTTATCAGACAGCCCAGAGCATCCTGTAATCACTTTTTAATTTAATGGCTTTTGTTGTTTTGTTTTGATTTGTTCATTTCCTATTGAGGTGGATAGGATTCAGGATCCACCTAAGTAAACAGACCCACCAAATTCCAAAAGAATGAACACAAACACAGTGTTTCAAATTTAATCACTACTCAATATTTTATTGTCTTTTTCCAATTTAAAAAAAATGAGAAAAAAAAATGACAGCCACATTTTATCATGCACATGAATTACTCATTACAAGTCAATGTGAATTTGCAAACATTTTTCAACCTCATTCGCGTTTCTCAATCGATGAGAAATTACAATTTACAGGCAGTATTTTTTAAAAACAAATTGTTTGTTTTGGACCTTTTAAAACTAGACGTTGAACATTTGCCTACAGTGAGCAAAGACGTATTACCCTGTAAATGAAGAGAGGATTCCAATATTAAGGGAGGGGGGAGGAAGGGGGGTGGGTCAAATATGACTAATTCTGGATCCATCTCATGGCACTGTTGACCAGTTTGACCTCAAAATATAATTTTTTTTAAAAAGAAGAAAATATGACTTTATATATTTAAAAAAATTAACTACAAGTTCAGCTTTCTTCTGGAAGTGCTGTATGAAGATGATTACTCTGTCAGAAATAGTGCATTAATGAAAAATGAAAAAAAAAAGAAGAAAACATATCAATTACTGTCATGAACATAGATACAAATCATATTAAGATAGTATGCTCATTATTACTATGACAATCCATATTTTCATGTTAGAAGATCAGATCAACATCATATGATCTTGACCCCAGTAGTGTCTTAAAAGACGGATGAACCCCTAAAAAAAGTCCACTTGTATAACTTAAGCAAGTGCTTTGACTATGTACAAAACAGGCCCCGAACGAATACCATTCATTGTGTGAAGAGAACATTTGGCACCAGGAAAGCTATTTAAACAAACAAAATGTGTCGCCGAACTGACAGAAAACCTGTCTTTAAAAAAAAGAAAAGAAAATGACAACATGAACATGTCTTTATCTTAAATGACAAATCTTTAAAAAAAAAAAAAAAACTATATATAATATACACATATCAATCTGGATGACGTTTTAATTCAGCTACTTTAAATCTGATCAACGTGCATCCTTAATTTTCTGAAACAACACAATAAATCAAGCAGCAATCATAGAATCAAATAAGAGGGAGTTTTTTTTAAGAGTAGTATTTGGTCAAACATCACCTTAGCTGGGGAGATGAGGGAGCGTCATGGAGACAGTATACCTCACAGACCTGACTAATCGATCTACCGAGTACGTGCTCCAATCTGCCAACCTCCCTGCACGAGAAACGAGCTGAGAAAATAAGGAGAGGAGATGCTTTGTCTGTACAGTTAAGGTCCTGACTAGTATATGTACACACACCACACGCCCACACATGAAGTTACCATCAAAATGGTCCCTGTAGAAAGAAAAAAAAAAAACACACATACATACATTCTCAGGCATAGTGCAGAACAAACAGCTCCACAGCCTAAACAATCTTTCTCCTCCTCCTCCTCAATCACCTCATTCCTTTACAAAAAACACCCCTCCTCTTTTCGCCACCATCCCCCCATTCTTCTAGAAAAACCATCGCTCCTGTCATTCATGTCAGTAGTGCCTGGCGCACCTTAAGTCATGCATGGGTGCGCTGGCATGGGCTGGTTTTAGGGAAGTTTGGGAAGAGCAACATTTACTCCTCAGCTTTGGCCTCTATCCAAACCATAGTGTACCTGAGACAAAGTCGGGGTGGGGTCGGGCAGTGAGGTTAGAAAGGGCAGGATGGGATGGGGGGGGGTTGCTGAGGGCCCATGCTCAAAGTGGGACATCTCATTAAAATACAGGCTGGTCCACTTGGTCAGCCCTGGCACTTGGATCTACCTCTGGAGGAACGGAGAGGCGCAAGAGGGTGGGGGAGGGTAAAGGGGCAGATAGTACAGTGGGTGGATGGGTGGGTGGGGTAATGGAACTATATACATAAGTAACAGACACGGTCGTTTGTTTTTTTCTCTCTCTCTTTCTCTCTCTCGACGCGGTCGGCCATTTTGCGGTCGTCCTTCCTGAGCGAGCACCTCTGTCCACCTCTGTCCTTCGCACACATTCTGTCGCCGTCGTGAACACCAGCAGGAGCTCGCGCTGAAGCGTTGCCGTGGGTGACGGACGAGAAGCAGGAGAGCAGACAGACAGACGCGACTAATCGATCCCGAGCACAGATGCAGCCCCGAACTAATACATACAGTAGTTTAGTTAGTCTACATTGGCCACCAGAGTGTGCCGCACCTGTGTGTGCGCACGTGTGCGTGTGTGATTGTGTGTGTGTGTGTGTGTGTGTGTGTGTGTGTGTGTCCGTATGTGAGTGTATGCAAGTGCGTGTGTGAGAGTGTGATTGAGAGTGTGAGTGTGTGTGTGTGTGTGTGTGTGTGTGTGTGTGTGTGTGAGCGCGCGCACGTGTGTGTCTGTGTGTGTATGTGAGCATGTGTGTGTGTGTGTGTGTGTGTGTGTGTGTATATTTGTCCAAGAGAGCGAAGCGAGGCAGTGTCGGGGAGCAGTGTTCTCTCCCTCAGACCTCGTTGATAGTCCTCTCTGTGGGCCGGAAGTCGGCTCCCTTGGGGGAGGCCATGTAGAAGGACTGGGTCTTCCTCTTCAGGCGGGCCCGCTTGGTGGCCAGCGAGAGGCTGCGCTTGCTGGAGGAAATGATGTCGTGGATGAACTTCTTGCAGTCGATGCACACGTCCATGGTGCTCCAGTCCTCTGTCAGCTCCTTCGGCAGCTCCATCTCGTCCTTGGAAGACGAGTGATCCCCACGCTTAGACAGCCTGAAACACACAGAATAGAACGGAATCAAAAAGAATAGAATGGAATAGAAGAGAAAATAGTACAACCGAACATAGATAGAGCACAGGATAGGATAGGATGGGATAGAATAGAATGGAACAGAACAGAAAAGAATAGAATACAATAGAACAGCATAGGTTAGAATAGAATAGAACAGTACAAAACAGAATGAAATACAAGTATATAACAGAATAGTAATAGATAGTCTATATTGTCCCTATATTGTTCTCAAGAACTTTTGAGAAAACACAAGATACCTACAGACCTACACAGGCACATGTGGTGTGGTGTGGTGGAGGGTACCTACCTGCGGAAGCTGTGCCGGTGGTGGCCGTGGCTGGAGGAGGGCTTCTCTGGCTGGGCAGGGGCTGGGGCTGTGGCCCCCTCCTCCTTGGGTAAGGCAGGGGAGCCCAGGGAGTAGATGGGCAGGGTGGCGTAGGGCTTGGACGGAAGCCGCATCTGAGGCAGGAATTTATACATTTATTAAATAATTTATTTAATTTATTATTGAAATTATGGAATTTATTATTGAATCAGAGGCAAAATATAGGGCTTGTTTTGAAATAACTGGCTGAAATAGTGACTTGAAATGGTGATGTTTTTGGAGAGTTCCGTCCACGGTGGGTACGGTGTGGTTCAGGTACTTTTGGAGAGTAGAGGTACTTTTGGAGAGTACCACATGGGTGGGTGCGGTGTGGTACAGTGATCTTCGAACAAGATTGTCCAAAAATGTCACTATTTCAAGTCCAGAATGCCTTGCTTTAAGCCAGCCATTCAGCCAGCCAGACATTTCAAACAAGCCCATACACACAGTGCAGAGCTGGAGTGAGTTTACTACATACTAGGGGCTAGCAGCCAAGAAAGCTGTAAATAATAACATTATTATTATTATTATTATTATTATTATTTAAGATTAAAATAGCACTTCACTTTGGCTCCTAGTGCCTAGTGTGTTCACGGTTCGCCATTTGGCTGTGAGCTCAAACTTGATAGTCAGACTTGACATCCCTTTTGAACAACATAATCTGCCGCTCATCTTTTAAAGTGTAAAAGATCAAGTGAGTGAGACACAGAGGTGTTATCATATTTGCATGTCACAATGTCTAATTATAAGGTTGCGAAATTAGCATTTGTTCCTTATTAAGGTGTTTAAACGTAATCCATCTCTCTTGTCTTTTAAGATGTAAAATATGAACACTGCACACAGATCAAGTGAGCGAGACATCATGGAGGTGTTAACATATCTGCATGTCGACAATGACTAATTATAGATTGCTAAACTAGCACGGCTTCCTTGTTAAGGTGTTTAAAGTGGGCAGGTGAGGGTTGTGACATGGGCTTACCTTCTTACAGCACTGAGAACACACAGGCCTGTAGAGGGTGGGGCAGGAGAACAATAAAAGGACAACAATTACTCACACTGCCAACACGTCACTCCTTTCTCAAGCATGTCTGACCTGCAGTATCTCCACTGTAAGCCACACCACCCCCCTTTTGTTTAAAAGGCATTACTCTGTTGGTCCTCCTACCAGTAGGCAATTATATGACAGCAATCTTAGAAACTCACTCATTCTCACTATAATAGGCCTGTTCGCCATCGTAAATAGTTTTAACGGAGCTATACTTATCAGTTTAATTATATGATTATTACAAGCATGTTAGACTTATCTCCACTGTGAGCCACACCACGCCAACCCCCTTATTGTTTAAAAGGCATTACCCTGCTGTCATGTAGTCGCCTACTGGTAGGCGCAACAATATTAGTCACTCATTGTCATTACAACTGGCCTGATAGCCATCGTAAATAGTTTTTATGCTGTGGAGTTGTACTGTTTATTTGTATGCCTTGTGGTGGTGACTTCACATAAAAACAGAGATGAGAAGAGTTTTTAAAAAGGTAAAAACAAGGTTGCATGTGGTATTGCTTTCTTTAAAACAAATCACCTCTGGGGATAATACAGTCTACTACCACACTTAGCCCTGGTAATAGTAAAGAATGAAAGTGTCTGTCAAAATTCTCATTAATCCAAGTCATGATAGTCAAATGGAAAGTTGTAAGCAACTGGACTTCTTTTTGGAGTTTCACCTTTCGTCCAAAAGGCTTCTTCAGTTCTGGCCTGATGATGGTGAACCAGGTGCTATATCTCCATCTCCAGTGGTCCAGAAATATAGCACCTGACACTCCATCATCAGGCCAAAACTGAAGAAGCCTTTTGGATGAAGGGTGAAACGTCTTCAAGCTCCAAAAAGAAGTTCAGTTGCTTACAACTTACAGTAGCTCCTTTGACAAGAATGAAAGTGAACTGTGGGCAACACCAACAGGTGCTGCTCACCTTTTGCAGAACTGGCAGTTGTAGGACCAGGTGAAGAAGGAGAACTTCTTGGTGCGGCAGGAGAAACAGAGCTGCAGCAGGCAGATATGGACAAGACAGAACAGATCCCATTAAAGAAGATACAAACAAACAAACAAACACATTACCCATGCATCATTGTGCTGTGCTGTGCAGTGTAATCACAAAATGTACACAATGAAACTGACTCTGCATTTAGCAGAGGGGCAGCCATGACAACAGCACCTGGAGAGCATTGTGTGGGGACGGTACAATGCTCAGGCACTACTGGCAGTTGGTGGATTCAAACCTTTGGTCACAAGTCCATTACCTTAACCGCCAGGCTATTAAAGACCACAGCACAGACGCAACATTGGTATGTAACCAGTAGGAAGTTATAGTCACATCATCAAACAGTGGCTTTCTGGTTTGTGTTCCTGCTCACTTTTACTGCTTTGCTAGTTTTTAACTTGCATAAAGCAGCTGTACAGCCAGACAATATTTTCATTTATCCATCTATTTATCTATTATATAAAACCATCAGATATTTCTCTGTGTAGCTTGTTTGTATTGTGTTGTATTGTATTTCTGTGCAGGCGGCCTCAGCTCACCTTGCCCTTCTTGAGGGCGTTGTAGACGACCTTATACTGCTGGAACTTCATTTATCCATCTATTTATCTATTTATCACTATTAAATGTGTCTATGTGTAGCTTGTTTGTATTGTATTTCTGTGCGGACGACCTTGACTCACCTTGCCCTTCTTGAGGGCGGTGTAGACGTCCTTATACTGCTGGAACTTCTCCAGCTCCGCCTTGACCAGCACCTGCCTGATGTGCATCACCTCCTCCACCGTCAGGGCCAGGCACTCTACTGGGTAGCAGAACTCCTCCTGTGACACGCAGACACACGCGCACACACACACACACACACACACACACACACAGACCCACACAGACACAAGATTTAGCAACGCCTACTGCAATCTTGTGTGAAATTAGCATGCTTTGCTAGGGTGGACCACATCCCAGGTTGCTATGACAACATGAGACAGACAGACATTAACAAACCCAAGTTCAGAGGAACGGTGGCAAGGCAACAAGACCAGTCATGCAACATCCCAGTTTGACACGGTCGACATTACCACACCATTAATCCACTGGACATGGGTCAACGCCTTACAAACACACACCTCACAAGATGAGCAAGGGATGAAACACAAACACAAACATAAACACAAAATGTAGCAGTTCCCTCCCTTCTCTCCTCCCAGAGAGGGATTGGCTGCTGTACAGGCTAGCTTAGCTACAGCACAATGGCACTCTTTTATGCTTCAATTTTAGCTTCCAGTGGGTTATGCTCTTAGCTCTGATTTATGCCATTTTTGCTCAGCAGTGTTTTGCCCAGGCATTAGGGCTCCAGCAAAGCTTCTTGGGAACAAGACCAAATGTAATTAAACAAACAAACAAACAAATAAATAAATAAATAAAGCCGAGATGAAGCCACTTTAATGGAGTGTTGTTGGATGTGCAAGCACCATGGTGCTCATGTGGCAAGGGATGCAGCTGATGTCACTACTGTATATCCACTGCAGTTTTAACAGTTTGATCAGGTCATGCTGTGCTCCTAAAGAAACACTAAGTAGTTTTCATCTTCGGTTGCCCTACAGGTTGGAAGCAGAACTGTCTCTCAGAAAGACATACTGTAGAGAGACACGGCCAAACTTACTTTGTGCAGCTTCAGCCCATGTAGGGCGGCAAAGCGAATTCAGACTTTCACTCACAAAAAAAAACCACTGAAACGATTTTAAGGTTGAAAAAACTACTTAGTGTTGGTTTTACTACTACAAAAGGGTCAAGATTGATAGAGGCTGTTAAAACTGCAGAATATTTTGTAAGGGTATGGCTGACGGCACATGGCCATATAGCATTCAGACATTCGAAAACACATTCACTTAATGAATCAACAAAATACAACAAATATAACAAAATATGATGAACATACACATATGCACAATAAAACGTTTACGCAAACACTGCTGCAAGTCCCATAATTGCCAACGATTCATTTCATGCTTAAATTAGAAGTAATACGTTTGTGTAATTTGTGTACTTGTAGACAAAGTCCTGTTGGCAATTATGGTCCATGGCTTCCCCCACGTTAGTTTTTCCAAGTGAGCAAAGAAGCTTACACCACATGAGCAAGCAGGAGAATTCTCTGGCCGACACACACACACACACACACACACACACACACACACACACACACACACACACGTTCTCTCTCTCTTTCTCTCTCCTCCTCTCACACACACACACGCACACACAAACGTACCGCTCTGGAACCGCTGGGTACCTCCCCCTGGCCACCAAACAAAAAACGAGGACATCAGTGACATCAGTGACGGGAGCACAGGCACAGGCATGCTGTGACACTGGCATATCATGTCCCTAAGCAGGTGTCTGGGGACGGTCTGTCTGGGGACAATTCGCTGTCGTCTATGCCAGTGAGTGTGTGTATGTAGTTATTGGTGTATGTGTACTCATAAGCAGGTGATTTCTGTGGCAAAACAAGTGTGGGAATGTGGAATTTGTTTTTATGGCAAAAAAATGTGGAAAATGCTGTATTGGAGTTTTTTTTGTGTAGGCAGTCAAATAAACCTTACAATTACAATTGCATTATTTTGGTATGTTTATATAATGGAGTAATAGATTTAACAGCATGCTGTTTGCTTGCTATTATAACAGAAGAAAAATATATACATTTCCAGAGTGATCTGACAAACACTAGGTGACAGACTGTGCTTCAGACATGCTCCACTGTGGATGATGTGTTAACACCAATGACTGTATACTTGAACTTATTCTAATATACAGTCCCTGGTTGACACAAACACTGAATGAGAGAGTCACTCCACCGCAAATTGCACCTTAGACCTCAACCAGATGTGCAAAAAGATGAGTTAGTTTTGTTTTTTTTTAAACAAGGAAATGAACAGAAAACCCCCATTATTCACAAACCCAAACCAGAGAACATGAGATCCAACCACAGATGATGATAACCTGACAAAGTCAACCATGAGGTGGGTAAAAACACCAGAGTCAGTTACCTTAGGAGCATCCGAGGACAGCTGCAGAATGCAGAACACATCATTACGTCATGATGGGGAATATTCAAACTCTATACCACAGCATGTAAGGGATATTACTGTAAATACATTTGTGCCAAATTAACACTTTATACTTAGCTTAGCTCAGCTGATAACAGGCACTTAATACATTTGTGCCAGATTTGAACTATATGCTCAGCTGATTACCTCATCGGGTTGAGGATATTTATTACATCTGTGTGAAAGCCCTGATTCTCGCATTTCTAGCCCATGATGATACAGAGCATCGCTTCATTCAGCAGTTAGAAACGGCCCCTTGGCAGCACGGCCCCCTGGGAGTCTGATTTAAGGCTAGTAGACCAGTTCAAGTCTCACCACTGACACACACACACACACACTCTCTCAAACCCACACACACGCACACACACTCAGACCCACACACACGCACACACACACACACTCTCACATTGTTATTTACAACTGTTGTCATGACGATTCAATTTATGGCCCTCACATTAATGGCACACACAACAGCCCATTGACAGGTCAGCTGACCCCTGACTAGACAGTCAATTTAAACCCTTTCCCATCTCTGGCGATCCCAAGATGCACAACACCCCAACTATGTCGTTAAAGCACACAACCTGATTTCACTAGTAGGTAGTTATTGTGCCTGGATCACAAAACAGTTTTATGCCATGAAATGCAACCAAAAAAGTCTATGTGACTTCTAGGCTACTTTTTGCATAGAAACTGTTGGAGTGCAATTCCATGCATGTGTGCCCTCTAAAGCTGCTTGAAATTGCCGTTTAGAAATAGGCAGCCATTTTATTTTCTCCGATTTGGTTACTGATCCAAGGACAACAATTACTTGGTGAAATCAGATCGAGCCTTCAAAACACCTGTTCATCAACAACCTTGGCCTTTCAGATTTTATTTTGCGTACAGCAACCTTGAGGATCTTTGAAAGATGCTAAATAAAAATCATCAGTTATTATTATTAGTGTCTGGAGCACTGACCATATAAATGATACCTCAGCTCAAGTTTACCTCAGGAATACTTTCGTAAGAGACAGACCAGGCAAAGCAACCTACCAAGGACACGGGGGCTCAAGTTTACCTCAGGAATATTCTCTGCTTGAGGTCTGACCTTAGGGGCAAAGGAACCTACCAAGGACTTAAGGACTTAAGTCTACCTCAGGAATATTCTCTAAAAAGGTCAGTCCTCAGTCAAAATCAACCTACCAAGGACTTGAGGGCTCACGTTTACCTCAGGAATATTCTCTAAAAAGGTCAGATCTCGGGCATATTCTATAAAGGTCAGACCGCAGGCAAAGCAACCTACCAAGGACTTGGAGCTCTGTCGAGACGGCGGCACGAAGGGGCGTACGCTGGTGGGGGTCTCCTTCTCGATGGAGTGCCTCCTCTGGGGGGGTGCGGGCCGCTTGTCCGGCTGGGGGGTGGAGGAGATGGGGAGGAACCTGGGGGGAGCTGAAGACCAGATAGGACATACAGTTAGTACACATGTGATGAAGACACATGCCGTTAGTACACATGAATACACTTGAGTGCAAATGAAGAGACTTGAAGAGTAAAAGTCTATCTGAGGAGGAAAATCTCAAAGATGATGGTGTAGGTCAATAGGTGAGAGGGAGAGAGAGAGAGAGCGGAAAAAGGGGGAGATGTTTACTCTTAGAATAAGACAGGAAAAAGAGGGAGAAGATGTGAGTGAGTGGCAGAGAGACAGAGTGAATGAGAGAGAAAGAGAGAAAAAGACAGAGTGAATGAGGGAGAGAGGGAATGAGAGAGAGTGAATGAGAAAGAGAGAGAGAGTGAATGAGAGAAAGAGAGAGAGTGAATGAGAGAAAGAGAGAGAGTGAATGAGAGAAAGAGACAGAGAGTGAATGAAAGAGAGACAAATAGTGAATGAGATACAGCAGAGTAGAGATTCTTACTCCTCTCAGTGGAGTAAGAAAGAGGGGAGGTAATGGGAATAAGCAAGCGACGTAGCGAGAGAGAGCAAGAGAGAGAGAGTGGGCGAGCGAGAGATAGCGAGAGATGGCAAGCAAGAGCGAACGAGAAAGCAAAAGAGAGAGAGTGAGAGAGAGCGACACACAGACAGACTCTTACTCTTCTTGCCGGGGGTGATGGGCTCTGGAGACGTGTCCTCCATCATGGAGGGGGACACACTGGAGCTGCTGGCTGACACGCGGCTCGGCTCCTCCTGCAGGGTGAGAGAGGACCACAGAGAGACCAGTCAATCTACATACACCAATGCATGCAAACAGGGAGTAGGACCACAGAGAGTTTCAATCATAGACGTGCTCAAACTCAGGACACGCACCCAAAGACAACAACTATCTCTATCTGAATATTCTACCATCTCTCTGTCTCGCTCTCCATTTCTCACATTTCTCACACACACACTCCATGTCAGCAGACGGACACCAACCCCCACACCCCACCCCCCTGGCTCACACACACACACACAGGTCACACACTTACATCAGACTCTGAGCTGTCAAGTTCCGCTAGTGTGGGGGCCTTGAGGAGCCTCTTCCTCTGGCAGAGGGGCTGGGACCCCCCCACTCCGCCGCTTGAGGGGCCCTGTGCAGACGGCGTGCCGTTGGAGAGCGCCAGCGTGCTGATGGCCATCTTCCTGGGGGCGTCCGGGGTCACGCCTACAGAACATCAGATAGACCAATCAGAGAGGATACACTCATTGATACACCAATCAGAGGATACACATTAGGAGGATAGACCAATCAGAGGACACACATCAGGAGGATACACATCAGGATACACCAATCAGAATCCTGATACAAATAATGAAGTCACGACCTGAGACTCACAACAGGAACTAGCTTGCCGCATGCATGCATACAAATTCTCCCAATCTTTTTCCACAAAAACAACAAATTTACACAAGAAAAAAAAAAATCAATGTGAACTATAGGGGCATGTGAGGTGACTCCTCGAATCCGTGAATGTCGGACACGTGACCAGAATCCTATTCTCCAGCTTCCTTGCATTTAATGATACAGATTTACAAGCGAGAACTCAAGTTTCTCACACACACACACACACACACACACACACACACACACACACACACACACAATGAGGCTATGAGGGCACAAATGCCACCTCAGGAGAGTGAAAGAAGAGAATGATTATTTACGGAAATATGATAAGACTTCTATTATAACTATCCTTACGCAACACAGAGCAATGCCAGAAGTGGCTATATTAGATTAAACCATCACAGACACAGTTGTTTACAACAGAGACGTTCAGGAAACAGAACTTTTAGCAGTGCAGTTTAATGCCTTCCGCTGTCTGCACATCAACTGGTCAATTGATGAGATTTAATGAAAACAGGAAGTGATGGCCTAACGAGGCATTTTCAACACTTCAACTCCACTGGATCACTTCACACAGCATCTGGTCCACCACACACAAACACACACTCTCTCTCTCACACACACAGACCGAAAGACAGACAGACAGACAGACCCAGCGCATCCCTGTAAATAACATCCTGTTGGCATCATTTTCCTTCCTATTCCCCCTTTGGGACTTTGGCTTAGTTTAGCCGCTAATGCAAACCAATAATAATAATAATAAATACTAATAAATAATAAATTATAAATGATATTATATATTATTTATATTATATATAATTTCAGGTCTCCATCATCTGTGGCCAAACAGGAGACATAGCAGGTCACTAAATAACTAAAATAACTCCGAGCATATTAAATATTGATAACTGCACATGGCTAGCATTACATAACAGCTCTAAATCTATACTAATCCTGGTGCAGAAACAGCAAAAACGCTCCAGCTTAACCATGTAAGCCTTAGGTACATACTGTTAGAGAAACAGAGCAGTTATCGGATCATATGTACTGTAGACGCACGCACGTACACACACACACACACAGCTTAGGCTTGGAGGCAGACAAACACATACTCTTCATTATTTCATTCAACCAAAAAATGTTTGTTATTGGATCACACACACAAACACAAAGCTGAGACCTGGATGCGCACGCACACACGCGTGCACGCACACACACACACACAGTATTAAATCATTCTGGAGTTCTCAGCTTTCATGCCCTGTTGTTAGAACAGGCATGGCCAAGGCAGTAGTCAGTACTTACTTTATACACACACAAAGCCGAGACTTGGATGCACACACACGCACAGCAGGCGCCCGCGCGCGCACACACACACACACACACACACTTCATGCCCTGTGGTTAGAGCAGGCATGGCCAAGGCAGTAGTCAGTACTGACTTTACACACACACAAAGCCAAGACTTGATGCGCACACACGCACGCACGCGCACGCACGCGCGCGCGCGCACACACACACACACACGCACGCACGCACGCACGCACGCACGCACGCACGCACGCACGCACGCACGCACGCACGCACGCACACCTTTCATGCCCTGTGGTTAGAGCAGGCATGGCCAAGGCAGTAGTCAGTACTTACTTTACATACACACACAAAGCCAAGACTTGGATGCGTATGCACGCACGCACACACACACACGCAAGTACGGACACACACACCCACGCACCCTCTGTGGTTAGAGCAGGCAAGGCCGTGGCGAGTGGTCAGTGGATACTTTACCTGAGCTTCGGAACAAGTCTTGAGGAGTGCTGATGCTTTTTCCTGCTCCTACACAAGAGGGACACACACATCCTTCAGTACGGTCCAGTCAGTCACCAAACACAGAACCCTGCCATCGCATACTATCTCAGCTGTCTTTATTGAGTGCCACTCAGTGAGGTCAACCGAAAAACTCATAATCGTGGGCAAAAAAATGATAAATTGTGGGCATAACCGTGCATTCACAAACTGAAAGACACCCGTTACACAGAATCCACTGGTGTCAGACCATCCAATGACAATGCATCGCTTGATGCATGTACAACTTCACTGCAGTTATGAAGTTGCCAGGGTCACATCACAAAAAAAGGCCAAGGCATACACTCATACACACACACACACACACACACACACACACACAGACTGACACATACACACGTCAGCCACATCAAGAGTGCCAGTTAGGGGGGTAGTGAGTTAGTGAGCACAGTGAGAGTACTTGCAGACACCAGTGAGGGAGAAGATGAGACTTGGGCACTTGAAGTCATCTCTCGTTTACCTTGGCCACTAAAAGGTCATCCCTTGGTTACCTTGACAACTAGGTCATCTCTCGTTTACTTTGAGAATGGGCCAAAGCCACTACCCTCCATCATGTATTTTGCTCTGTCTTGAATTATGTCAATTAAGTCTATACAAATCCATCGTAACATGGTCGTAACTAGTCCTGGAGTGGTTGTAACCAACTTGAGAACAAGGTAATTACTGGAACCATCAGAGTAGAGAAAAACTCCCACTTCCACTTCCAGAAGTAACATTAAAATGTGCTTCATTGGTGCCTTACAAGTTTAACTTTATAAAATCACAAGCCTTCCATCTTAACTTAGACATTTTTGTTTTTACTCTTCTTATTCGTGTCCTTACTGTTGGATTAAACATAGCTTTATTTATTGTTATTGTATTAAATGTATTAAAATACAATGTTATGCTTACATATTCCATCCGGGCCACACTGACAGTGTGGGCTACCCTTCATGGTCCTTCCAGGGATGGAGATAAAAGGTTGAATGAATGACGGAGGATGTTGTTCCTCGTTTACGTAATTTGATGCCGCTGCATCATCCAGCGAGTCTCTGACCCTGGGATTACCCCGTCTGAGATTACTAATCCGCGTGTTCCCGCTTCATTCACAGACTACTCGCCCACAGAGGCGGCAGCTAATCCCAGTGGAACTGCCCGCGTTTGTGTAACGAATATGATCGGACCCACCCACCCACACACCCAGTCGCCCGTTTCTCCTGGTGAATTATGTCCTGTGCTTGATCAGCACGAGGGCTTTGGGCACAAATAATAATATTATTTCACTGATTTGTTTTATCTATTATTTTTTGTATTTATTACAATTTGCTTAATAATCAGCTTGAGTGCTTTAGACACAAGAGCTCTGAAAAAAAAAAGTGGGTTTATTTTAGCCACTCTTCTCTGGTATTATGTCATGTGATCAGGTCTGACCTAAATTAATTGCAAACTGTTTGGGAAATAACCATTTTTGGCATTTCAATACCTGGTTTAGAAACACCCCTACCACCAATGTTTTTTTTAATTACAATAGAATAATAGTTCAGAGGCCAAAGTGTTAATGAATCATCTTGTGATTCTGGGCCCTTCTCTCCTCTTCTCTCTCTTTCGACACAAGAGGAGTCTGCTTCCATGCCACAGTTGGCAAAACACTGTCGTCATGGCGACGCCGCCCATGGAGGACCACAACAGTAAACAAGGAGTACTTGTGTTTGTGTGTGTGTGAGGGGGGAGATTCCAACAGCAACACAACAGGACATGACAGGGAGCACAAAACACACACCAAAGCCAGGCAATGATGGTGCAATCAGGCTGGGTGTGAGGGGGTGGTAGTTTTACCTGAGGAGTCAAAACTGAATGACATGCTAAGCGGTCGCATTACTGCAAGAGAGACAAAGGTATAGGGGGGCAGTAATAGAGACAGGTTTGGGAAGGGGGGGGACGTGTTATAGGACCAGGGAGGTGGGAGGGAGGGAGAGGAGGGAGGGAAAGAAGAAAGGAGGGAGGGAGGGAAGGAGGGAGGGAGGGAGAGGAGAATTAAGCCATCAGTTTTGACAGAGAGAATTATTCAATGCCAGCAGAGTTGCATTGAACACATCACATCACAGCACAGCACACATGTATGGGGAGCGGCAGGTTACATAACTTGAGCTTATGGTCCTGCCTGCAGTAAGCCTGCATGTCACTCACTGCTTCACTGAAGCAGCCACTCAATGCTCAAACACACCATGAAAAATTAACCTTCCTCCCTGCACTGAAAATGTAATTAAAACTCCCTCAGTCTTCACACTCTTCACACATAGCTCCTGACATGACACATAACATTCTGTTAAACACAAGCTAAACAGGTATTAGTAATCCTCCTAAAGCTCAAAACAGTTTAAATACTGTAAGAATGGTGCCAGTTAAGAGTTTGTTTTTGTAGACCCTGTAAAAATATGTACTTATATTCCCATTGCATAAAGCTTACTTGATCTCCACGAGGCCTTGGAACAGCCTGACCCGACCCAAAGCGATCCCCAACATATAGAGGACACAGCAGAGCCAATCCGATTAAGCCTATTGTCTTGTTTCCACTTTTACTGTTGGTACTGTACACTCAATAAAATTGGTAGTCAGGGCACTGGAAGAATACACACCTACAGTATCTAAGGCCAAAGGGCCATCATTCTGCAATAGTGGAGAAGGTGAAAATAAATGACAAACCCCTTTGATTGATGTGGCCTAAAATTTAGGGGGGGTTCACAGTGTTACATCTATTTAAGCCTGACCGACCAAACTACTTCACTATAACCTGGCTTATTCAGTTTCATGAAAATCAGGCAGGTGGTTTCTGGGAAATCCTGTTGACAGATGGTCCCAGAAAACCTTCTAGGAAGAGGTAATGAGCGTGGGGCATTCTGGGTAACTCTGTCATAACCTCATAGTTCAAAATCACAGCTGCCTTCATGCTGTTGCAGGACTGAAATCTCTTATGATGTGTACAATAAAACACATAAATCCATGTACAGTTAAGCACATCATTAAAAAAGATGACCCAATGTCAGTTAGACAACAGTGGGCAATTTCTGCATTAACCTGCACAAGGTAAACAAACAAACAAACAAACACCTACCACACTGAAATTACACAGGAACCATAATTACAGACAACATTATGGATGATCTCCTTCCCATGTGCACAACACATCTACAGTACACTTGGAGCAGTCTAACACACACACACGCCAACACACACACACCAAAGGCATCGATGAAACTGTGGGTGGTAACAGCATTTATGAGGCAGAGAAATTAAAGGCAGCGTTTCAACTGAAGTGATCTGAAGTCACACACACACAGCAGAGGACGAGCAGTAGCCGACAGACACACACACACACAGTAGCCATGCATGAGCACACTGGAGCGGAGACTGTGATGGGGAGGAGAAAGCTTCAAGATGGCTGCCGGTTTGTCCTCACCTTCTTTCTCTGTCGTTTTTTTCTCAGAGATACACTCAAGCCATCATCACACACATGACTTGATGTACATACAAACATGAGCCTTCATGAGTCCAATTAATTAATTCGTTCATTCATGTCGGTTCCAATTAGCAGTGTGTAAGCATTTTGTGCATCATTAAATATTATAATTCAACGAGTGATGCAGGAACATTCATGGACTAAATGGAGCCCAGGTGTAACAATAAAACGAATTCATTCTTGTGTACAAATATTTGGAGGGCGTAATTCATTTTGCTTGGTAATTCAAGTATGTATGGGTGTGAGGGCATGTGTATGTGTGTAACATACGGAGAGGATCTGCAAGTCAGCCCTTTCTAGTGCACGGGTGCATCTATTGATCTGTGTGGATGTTACTCAACCAGCTGCGGTGGGACGAGTGTGTGTGTGTGTGTGTGTGTGTGTGTGTGTGTGTGTGTGTGTGACATGCGAACAAGACCTTACCCAGTCTGTTGTGGCCAATCATGTTTGGAGACACGGGTGGGCGTGTGTGTGGGCGTATGTGTGGGTGTGGGTGTCGGCGTATGTGTGTGCATGTGTGTGTGTGTGTGTTTGTGTGTGTGTGTGGACACATGCGTAGAGGGCCTTACCCAGCCTGTTGCGGCGAATCATGTCTGGAGATACGGGCCTCAACTTCCTCTCCGACTTTATGTCCTCCAGGAGCCGCTCGTGCAGACTCCGCGGCCGAGGGGGGTGGGGCTTCAGCTTGCGTGCTGCAACCTGATTGGACAATGAACGACACCAGTGACCATCTCAGACACCTTTGGGCTGCACACAACCAAACCTGCATGATAATTAGTGCATTATTTGCTAAACACTACACGGACACTGCTTTATCAAATAGGGGGAAAACAGGCCAGAAGAAAGACAAGACAAAAATAATAAGAGGAAAATAAAACAAGACTGATAGAAAGCAAGCCATCAAACAAACAAACAAACAAACAAACAGAGGAGGACACTGCTTAATCAAATGGGGCAAAACACGGCAGTAAAAAAGAAAACAAAAAAAGAAAGCTAGAAAGAAATAATGAAAGAAAAAAAACCAAGACAGAAAGCAGGCAAACCATCATCAAACTATCAAACAAACAACACACAAACAAAGAGGTCAGCCAAGATGCTGATCTTACTGGGTTGAGGGGTGGGCGAGATCTGATGAAGTCCAGTATGACCTCGTGGGCACTCTTCTTTAACCTGGGCGGAATGTCCCCGTTCACCTGCAACATCAGCACAAGGAAGACCAAAAGGGACAGGTGTCAAAGGTCGAAGGTGATGGTCTGACTGGCCTGAGACTGGACAGGACAGGGCACATTAAGAGCTCCCCTGACCATAATGGCCTGTGCCCTAAGGACCCAAACAAAGTATATATGTGTGTGTGTGTGTGTGTGTGTGTATATAAGTAAAGTATACTATATTTTTTTAAAGGGGCGGACACTTAACCCCATGTGAGGGTGCAGTGGACCTTTATTTGATTGACCATAATGGCCTGTGCCCCAAGGAGCCAAACACAATATACTTTAAAAAGGGGGCGGACACTTAATTCAGCTGTGTAAGTGGCCATTTATTTGATTTTAGGTAGTTGTCTTCAAACACAAAATCAAATAAACGTCCACTGCACACTCACATGAGGAGTAAGACCGTTAAGATGTTTTATTTTTTTTATTTTTAAGAAGTTCTGGATTTATATACTCTCATGCACCTTGGACGTACACATTAACATCCTTCTTTAAACACAATATACTACTCAGCATTATTACTTCTCACCAATCTTATTCTTGGCAGTATTTCAGTATTTTTTGCAATTAAGTAGAAGTCGTCCTGTGCATACAGATATTTAAAAAAAAACTACTTTGGCATGAATTTTGGCCATGTTTTGGGTTGACAGACGTGTGTTTTGATTGTGCCTGTACACTAGGCCACAGGAAGGGGTATTAAACGAGCATTAATTAGTAAAGGTGACACATTTATTCAAATAGTATTCAAATGGCTCCAGCTAAATAACAACTAGGAGCAAAGGTCAGGCGATGGTGGTGCGGTGTTTGAAAGAGAAAAGTAAATCTCCAAAGGCCCGCCAACCCCACCTGTGGCCTACTGTTAACCCATGGCCTAGTGTTAGTCATCTGGAGATAGCCGATATCACAGCCCAGGCTGTCAGCACGGAGATCTGCCTGTCCAAAGCACTGTTATGAAACAGCGACAGAACTAGAACAGCCCCTATGGAAGTGTGTGTGTGTGTGTGTGTGTGTTATCTGATAAGAAGAGCAACGTCAGGGCTTTAAGAAGAAATGACTCAAGGGGAACATTTAAAACAAACTGCAATAAGAAGATACAAAGGCTCAGACGAAGGAGAAACTATGCACGCACCAGGAACTGACAACGAGGGAAAAAAAACAACAAATTCTTTTTAAATATGATTTGTCTACCTGACATCAGAATTAAAAATGGTCTTCATAACCTGAGGTTGCCTGTGGCTTTTTAATAAAATGAAGAGTCCTGTTCAAATAAGTAGCACCTTGCAGTGGCTAGTCTGGGTTTTGTCAGTAGTTTGTGTGTGTGGGGGGTGTGGGCATGGGTGTGTGTGTGGTTTGAGTGTGATGAGTGCTAAAAGCATGGGGAAATGAACTTCTCATTGTTTGACTGGAAACTGCTGAAATTATCTGAGGTTCTTTCTTCTTGTACATGTGTGTAATTCTCACACTGTCTCGTGAGTGAAGGAGTGATCACCCCCCACCTGTGACAGAGAGGCAGAAAGGGAGAACGAGAGAGAGAGAAACCGAGAGAAACCGAGAGAGAGAGATAAACAGAAAGACAGAGAGAAAAAGGGATATTCTGATCCCTGATGGATCCTGAGAGCTTGACCCACCATGACCTTGCGCAGCTTGTAGCGTTTGGAGCGGATGAGCTAGAGAGATAGAGCGAGCAAAAGAGACAGCGCGCGCGCGAGAGAGAGAGACAGCGCGCGCGCGAGAGAGAGAGACAGCGCGCGCGAGAGAGAGAGAGACAGCGCGCGCGAGAGAGAGAGAGACAGCGCGCGCGCGAGAGAGAGAGAGAGACAGCGCGTGCGAGACCGAACAAGACAGAAGGAGAAAAGGGGATATTCTGATGGATCCTGGGAGCAGCACCCACCATGACCTTGCGCAGCTTGTAGCGTTTGGAGCGGATGTCGTCCATGAGCATCTCGTAGACCGAGACAGAGAGATCAAGACAGAGAGACAGAGAGACCAAGACAGAGAGACAGAGACCGAGAGACAGAGACAGAGACAGACTAACAGAGAGTGACAGAGAGAGACAGAGCGATAAACAGAAAGACAGAGAAAAATGGACACTCTGACCCATCCTGAGAGCTTGACCCACCATGACCTTGCGCAGCTTGTAGCGTTTGGAGCGGATGTCGTCCATGAGCATCTCGTAGGGCGTGAGCTGGAACTCGATGGGCAGCGGGTTATACTGCCGCTCCTGCACCTTCTTCAGCTTCACGCCGTGACGCAGGTCACGCATCACCTGCACCCAGAAACGAGCCTGCACACACACACACACACACACACACACGGACACACACACACACACACACACACACACACACACACACCAGAACATGAGTACGTAAGAGACTACTATTACTATTGCTAGTTTGATCCTTTATTGTAATTAGGTGTGTGTACCTGTGTGTGTGTGTAAGTGTTTTTGGGTGTGTAAGTGATTGAGTGAAAAAATGGGTTTGCAGTTGTGTGTCTGAGAGTGAACAACTGTGTGTATGTGTGTGTGTGTGTGTGTGTGTGTGTGTGTGTGTGTGTGTGTGTGTGTGTGTGTGTGTGTGTGTGTTACCCAGTCAGCATTCTGTAGTTCATCGAGATCTTTGACAGGCTGCTCTGGGGCATCTCCCTCCATCCGGCGCAGATTCTGGAACACACAAACAAACAAACAAACAGGACAAATAAACAAACAGGACAAATAAACAAACAAATACAACAACAACCAAATGTGACCAGAGTCAGCCAGATTGCTGGAGGTCAATCAAACAGATGCACACAGACATGCGTGTATGCTCACAGACACACACGCACAGACGCAGACACAGACTGGGGGGTGTGTGTGATTTTTTCCACTTTTTCAGGATGCTCGGGTGTATATTGACTGCATCCTGTGCAACCATGCATCAGACAGACACCAGACGCCAATGATCCTGGTGTGTGTGTGTGTGTGTGTGTGTGTGTGTGTGTGTGTGCGCGCACGTGCAATCGATGCCTGGCTAATGCAGCTCATTTACAGTAGTCAATGCAGCCAGGATGGCACAGGATGACAAGGGGGGGGGGTCATGGGGGATTCACACCCCAACAAGGGGGGGGTCGGGCGGGGGGCGGTCAGCACCACTCATCAATACCCGACTACCCCAGACTGTACTTGCCCTGCCGTGCTGCTGCAGGAAGGCTTTATGAGTGCCAATGGCCTCCAGCCAAGTCCAGTCCATCAGCCAAGTGTGTGTGGGCAACCTGACCAATTGATCCTGCAGTGCTGTATTAATCTTCGACACAGTACTGGCACTTTACTCTTTATTTATGTAGAGCTTCATCGGGATGTTTTTAATAAAAGAAGAGATGTGTGTGTAAAACACATCATGGCTGCCTCCTCAGGACGCCATAACTTGATGAGAACGTTTACTCAGCAGTTCTGAAAACAAACAAAAATAACCCATATTCCTTGTACGTCTGTGTGTGTGTGTGTGTGTGTGTGTGACTCTGGATCATTACCAACAAAGCCCCATCAACACCCATCACTGTCAGTCATGCTGTAATCAAAGAGCAGGATACTGGGAGCAATGCTGACACTGCCTTTACACACACACACACACACACACACACACACACACACACACACCTCGCCCACGTAAGCGTATTCTCCACCAAACACCAACAGGGCATTTATTTATGTACCAACACACAGGCACGCACACATACACACACTGATGCCAATACCCTGACCCCTCTAGTGAAAGTGAGGAGTTTTATATTTTATTAATGGACCATTGACTATAAAGTGTGTGGGGGCTACCTGCCAAGTCTGCAGGCCCTTACACACACACACTCTCTCTCTCTCTCTCTCTCTCACACACACACACACACACACACACACACACAGAAAGGGAACAGGCCCTGATGGAGAGGGTGCTGTAAAGTGATTAGTCTGTCAGAGGCTAAGTGTGTGTGTGTGTGTGTGTGTGTCTTCTGTGTCTGTACATTACATAAGCTGCTGTAGCTCAAATCCGCTGCAGTACAGTATCCCCCCCTCCACTCCATGCCAGTGTGCAGCCAGAGAGCTGATGTACATCGTCAGGGTATGGGGCCGGAGTCCAGATACCGCCAGCAGTCTAAGTCCAGCCAGATTACGTTAGAGGTGTGTGTGTGTGTGTGTGTGTGTGTGTGTGTGTGTGTGCGTGCGTGCTCATTAGTACATGGGGTAGTTTTTTTAAGTATGCGTTTTGACATAGCTATGCGATTTTATTTTTGAGTCCAGTAGCTGATCCAGTGTGTGTGTGTGTGTGTGTGTGTGTGTGTGTGTGTGTGTGTGTGTGTGTTGATTTGTTTGTGTGTTATGTGTTTTGACATAGCTGTGCGATTTTAGTTTTGGGGCCAAGTAGCTGATCCAATGTTCTTGAGGATGCTTAAAACCCTTAGCAATGCTACACACACCACATGAACCCTGTTGCTCCATACCAGACTTTTACCCCAAGAGCAGCTGGTTTGTTGTTGCAAGACCGTGATTCAGACAGAGGATCAAGTCAGTCACTCAACATCTAAGCACCTACAGAGTACACCGCAACAAACGAGAGTCATTCTTCGGACACACCCACCATTTAATGGGCTTTAAGCACAGCCATGTATGCAAGGCATGTTGGGAATTTTTTTGTTTGGTTTTTCAAGATGAAAGTTGAAAACACTTTTACACCCTTAGCAACTTTAACTTGTCTGGCCTAAAGGGGTTGTTGGGTCCACATCTTCCCCAGTCAGTTAAAGTTAGTCAGACTACAAAGGGATATGAAACATTTGGCAATGGGAGAACTTTTTAAAAGCGTTTGACCCCAGTCCCCCTAGCTGTGATACCTGCGCCAAGGAATTTATAAACCGCTTTGGAAACCGCATGGAGCTAATTCGACTCAAAATATGTTTTATTGGGCAAATCTGGTGTGTAGTACATGGTAATACTATTATGCCCACCCATAGAGTTATACTCTAAGTGCTGGGGCAACACCAATGGGTAACACGACTGCTTCAATGCTACTCGTGTCAGTACCATGCAGTGAGAAAGGGGGGAGATGTAATTGACCACCTGGCTAGGCCAAGAAGAGGAGTTATGGACATAAAAACACATCAGCTTCGTCTAACAACTTCATAAAACACAATAATCCATAGTTGATGCAAAGTGGAGCTATAGAGCAAAGACGCATCAAAAATTGTTGCACAGTTCTTGATAACACAATACTTCATAGTTGATGCGAGTTCATGGATAGAGCAAAGCTGTATCAAAGTGGTGCACAGTTCTTGATAACACAATGCATCAGTGATCCACTAGTCCATGTTTGTATGCTAGGTTTGAATACCACAACAAACCGCTTTTCATATCATCTAGGTCACTGGTGTAGAGTTTTGACTGTTGGGTAGGGGAGTATCTAGTGTCTTTAACCCCTTCAAAAATCCGCTTCTGCCATTGACCACAGAGGGGATGCAAACAAGACAGATATTAAACCTTTTAAACCTGACACTACGGATGATGCGGTTTCTGAATGAGACTGTGGCCGTTGTGCCTGCCAGGCAGGCAGGCGGAGGAGGTTTGTGATTTGCAAGCTTCCCTCATTCAGCGATGACTCACTCACCCACTGTCGCAGCCCTTCTCAGTCTTTCACTCCCTGGGCATCTCTCGAAGGAAAACACACTCATCGCTTGTCTATAAATACCACCATCCCCTTGGCCCAATATGGTGTGTGTGATGCCAGAGGCAGTCACAGGAAAGACGCAGAAGCTATTTTGTAAGACCTGATGTCACTCGACACTGACTATCCATCTTTGACACCTTTTACTCAAACAAACAAGCTTTAGCTACCAGAGATGGAACTTACTCCAAAGCTCACGTTAGATGTCTGGAGGGAGTCGTCTCTGTTACACACCATTTCTCCCTCCTTTTAATGATGTCAATGCACTAATATTATTCCTCCTAGAGCAACTCTAGTTTGCAGTGTAGCAAAACAACAAAACATCACAACACCACATATTAGTACACCTCTCCTCATCACCACATGTTCACTGTGGGCCTAAGGAGCGCTGCAATTTCAGATTCTGTGTGTGTAACCTGTACATATGGTTTTTGAGGATAAAGCTGACTTTGATGTTTCCTACCCGAGTTGGCAAAGTGCTGTTGTAGCTGAAAGAGGGCTATAGCAGGACGTATAGGAGGAGTATAGAAGAAGTATCGCCCACCATGTTAAACGCTTATTTACCATTGCAATAATTTCGTAAACATTTAAAAAGGTTTACAAAGCTCCCGCGTGTTACTGTACAGGGTGTCTACAGGTTTGACCAAGTGAAATTTAAGACCTTTTTAAGACTTTTTAATGCCATTTTAAAAAATTTTTAAGACCAACGCGGGAAGAAATAAAGCAGAAAAATCTATTGAAAGTGCACGAGGCATAAGGTGCGGTGTGCTGGTTGTACTGGTATGAAACTGCAGTCTAATAGTCCTGACGCTGTTTAGCAGTCTGACTGCCTGGGGGAAGAAGCTCTTCCCCATCCTGGAAGTGCGGGCAGTGACATGCAAGCAACATGGAAGAAACGGAATGTAGTCCCCAGAAATTTAAGACCTTTGGCTTCAGAATTTAAGACTTTTTAAGACTTTTTAAGGCCTTATTTTAGAAAAACGAAATTTAATGCCATTTAAGACTTTTTAAGGCCCCGCGGCCACCCTGCTGTAAATGAGACCTCACCTCTTTGGCACTCTGGATCTTATTTCGAGTTAATCACTTTATTTACCACTGCAATGATTTTGGAAACATTTAAAAGGATTCACAAACCCCCTTTGTGTTACTCTAAACGAGGCCTCACCTCCTTGGCACTCTTGATCTTCTCCAGAAAGGTGCGGAGCTCCCTGGTCTCGGCGTAGAGGGCGCGGCACACGGCCTGGTAGTGATTGGGGGCATCGGAGGGGCTGGGCAGGTGGGACGTACACAGCTGAGGGAGGAGAAGATGTATGTGGAGGATTAGAGATCTATTAAGCATTAGCAGGTCTATTATCAGCTGGGTGGTGAGAAAAACTTGGTTTAAAATAAACGTTATAAGTTTAAAATAAACGTTGTAAGTTTAAAATAAACGTTGTAAGTTCAGGTACTCAGACCAATTTAGCTTCCATAGACTTTTGGTCTATTTTTCACTGTAATAACTTCTTTTTCACCAGGTGAAGCAGTGTTTTAAGTTGAACAAGAGGGACGTGGCTGATAATGGGCGATATGGCAATAATGGAATTTCTTCCGTACATCATAAACTGAATTTAACATGGGTTGACAAATAAATACAGAACCAAACTTTCATAAGTAGGACAATATTTATTCAGACTCTGATTGACTAATACGTTTTATAAAAATGTAACAGTCAAAACATTAAATCAGAATTATGAAATGCATAATTTCTTAAATACTAAAAATGTTCACATTAAATGCTTTTAGTAACTAATTATACATGCATATGTGGGTGTTACACTGGAAAAATACAGGATCTTGCTTAGATGCCTTTAATAGAATTGTATCTGAGTCATCAGCAGAGATCATCATCATGCTTTAAACATGTCTCACAGACGGCTGTGGTAGCCAAGCCCACATGTGGCATGATTGGCAGCTGTAAACACACACACACACCCAAACACATGGGGCACATTCTCTCACACACAGAGGGCACACACACACACAGAGGGCACACGACACACACACACACGGGACACACACACACACACACACACACACACACAGAGGGCACACACACACACACACACACGGGACACACACATACGACACACACACACACACACACACACAGAGGGCACACACACACACACACACACACACACACACACACACACGGCATATTCACAAGCCTCATTCTGAGCAGGTCGAGCAGAACCAAGCATCCACATGCCTGGATGCAGGCAGGCTGTCAAGATTCACCTAACATGCCAGAACCCAAACCTGCCGAATAGCATTTCTAACCCGGCTCCCCTCCCTGACCCACCCCGCCCTGGAATGAGAGGAGAGGAGGAGGTGCAGGTGTCAACAATCATCTCCTCCTCAACTAGGACAGGGACAATGCAGACGAGATAGAAATAGAACCACAAATACTGAGAAATAGAGAGAGACAGACAGACAGAGGCAGACAGACAAAGAAAAAGAGTGAGAGAGACAGACAGACAGAAAGGAAAAGAGAGACAGAAAAAGAGAGACAAAGAAGTGAGAGAGAAAGAGAAGAGAGACTTTGTTGTGCTTTCTTTGTTTCTTTTCTATCATCTCCTCCTCATGGTGGAACAATGAACGGGAAGAAAATAAAAAACCCTCTTTAAAGTTCCTGCCTGGCAAACTGTCACTCTCGCTCTTTTTCTAATAACCTGACTGAGCAGGCAGAGAGAGGTGTAAAGTTACACTTTAACACACACACACACACACACACACACACACACACACACACACAGACACATACACAGACACACACACAGACACACAAACTGTGGTGCCTATGCCACCTACGCTCAGTGCTAGCTATGCAATCAGCAGCCATGTGGGGTTCAGTAGAGTCCACATAGAGTTCAAATATGATTATGTCATCTCTGTGAAGGATTCTAATTTAAAAATAACCCAAGCTTTAATGCAATCCATTTAAAATAATTCATTTTATGCTAAATAATACCCTGTATATTAAACAAAATTGAATTTCTGATAAAAAAATGAGACAGTATTTGTATAGACCCCCACAGATACATGATTGCAATGCTTTTCACTGGAGCCACTCCTCACTCTATGGGAGCCCAGCAGTCTGCCTCTGAGTCAAACAGCCACCTGTGGAGACTATGCGTCCTGCAGACACATTGACCATGCAATCAGCAGCAACTCCATGCAAATCAGCTGACTGTTTCTACCCCAGACCAGACCACAGCAGCCCCCCACCCCACCACCCATCGCCCACATTCATAACATACTGTGCCCATTACTGATTATGCTATAAGCCCCTGGGGTCTATGTTTCATAAAGGGATTTCTCCCCCCCGCTTGGCTGTGTATGTTAATCAGTGAGAGTAGCCTACTGTAGCTCAATGCAAAGCTCAAAGCTGCTTAGGTACAGTACAGTACGTCTGAGGAATGACAATCTAGGGGTCTGAGGGGGAGAAAAAACAAACAAATAATGCGCAGCATTAATGCGAGCAGTCAGTAAGCATTATTACTTATATAACCGCACTAAATAGTGGAGGGTGAGGTAGAGTTATCGTCTTGTAAGGAGGACCTATGTACCTATGTGTAGGCCTCTTAATGATCTTATGCTTAAGTATTGTAAGGACCTGCGGTGATATAACAGGGATCACATAAGTTTGCTCGTAAATCCTCACTCTCACTCAACAAAACCCCTGAGCCTGTTCTGAACAAACCATGGTAAGGCTCTACTCTATGCAAGTGATAAACCTTTAGGTCACTTTAGCACATTTTATCCAACAGAAGCTGGCCAGAGAAATAAATTGAAATTGAACTTGAACTGTTCTATGGTTGAGCCTGCTCTGAACAAACCATGGTACGGCTCCAGTTTATACAAGTGATGAACCTTTAGATCACTTCGGTCAGCTTCTGTTGGATAAAATGTGCTATAGAAATAAACTGAAATTGAACTTGAAGTGTTCTATGGTTGAGCTTGTTCTGAACAAACCATGGTAAGGAATCTGGAAGGTTCTGTCCTCTAGGCTACAACTGATGAACCGTCAGGTCAAGGCAGGTCAATGCTGAGCCGCACATTCTTGTGCTCTTTCTGGGCACAGAAACTCCAGTGAGGGCGGCATTGGCTCTGAATGTATTATTAACAACTCCCACTTTACATTCCTTCCTACTGTTCTAGAATAAAGAATATCTATTGTATAATGTATAAAGAATGTGTAATAGCCTGACGATCCTTACGATTGTTCTAGAATAAAGAATATCTAATATACAAAGAATAAGTAATATATGATAGACTGACAATCATTAGGAATGTTCTAGAAGAAAGAATATCTATTGTATAATTAATTTATAAAGAATATGTAATAGACTGACAATCATTGGGAATGTTCTAGAATAAAGAATATCTCAGCCTGACATGGATGAGACAACAAAATTCCTTTTGCACAATCGAGTCTTTCTTCTTGCAAGGCACTGATGGATTGCAGGAGCAGAGCTGATCGTTAATGCACACTACAACTTTACTGATGAGTAAATCAGTAAAGTAATTAGCCATCAGTAAAGCCTTTTCAGTGTGCAGTGTCCAGCATTGATTGTTTACTGGATGAGAAGACATGTTTTTTAAGTATATATTTTGGGCTTTTTACCTCTATTGTAATAGGACAGTGAAGAGCAGGACAGAAAGTCTGAGGTGAAAGATGTGGTAGGGTTGGGCAATGACCCAGGTCAGACCTGAACCTGGGTGCCCATGGGCACTTGCCTATTCATGGTACGCTGCACAACAGCACCCCTGAGAAGACATGTTTTGACTGCACATCTTTGCAGCATCTCTTCTCACCCTTTACATTATATTACATTTAGCAGACACTTTTACCAAAAGCGACTTACAAAAAGGAGGACATAAACTAACAGAGGTGTAGAGGAACACCGAGTGAGCAGACTACCTTTATACAGAGCAGGGACAACACACACACACACACACACACACACACACACACACACACACACACACACACACACACACACACACACACACACAGAGTAAGAGAGAGTTGGTTTAGTGATTGTTAGTGATCGTTAGTTTCATCACCCACCTCCAAGACGTCTCGGTAGCCGCGGATGTTGCAGACTCCCGCGGGGCCTTCCTCACTCTCGCCCTCGTCCTCCTCCTCCGTGGCCTCGTAGCCCTCGTCGGGGCAGGGGTCGGACTCGGACTCGCCGTCGGCCATGTTGGTCATGAGGTCGATGAGGCGCTCGAGCGGCGGGCTCAGCTCCCGCTCCTCGTTCTCCTTCAGACCGTAGTCCAGCGCCTTGTAGATCATGATGCCCAGAGACTCAATGATCTGCAATGGTCAAGCAAACAGACAGCAGACACATTATAGCAACACTAAGTAACTTTTTAAGCCTTAAGGCAACACCAAGTAGTTTTTTTCAAGCTTAAAATAATGTTAAAAACTCGTTTCAGTGGTTCATCGACTTGTAACAGGGTGAAAGGCACTATTAAATTCACTTTGCCACCCCCCATGGGCTACAACCGCACTGAGTTTGGAGGTGCGGACCATCTCTCTGTAGCTCTCTATGAAAGACAATTACACTTCCAACCTGTAAAGCGACTGAATACCATGGGGATAATAAGCATTAAACACATAGAACATAAAACTGAGATTGGTCAGGGTTCCATGTAATAATAGTGTAATGCAATGTTTCATGGATGTCTACTATATCCTGTCTGTGTCTTGTGTTTGTATGTGACCAGCCTTTGGCTAAAACCCCGAGAAATCAACACATGTAAAGAAATCAGAACTGTAAAGCTGTGAATTAAAGTGAAAAAGCAGGCTGACAAAGTATTAAACACGCAAGGAAAAACAGTAAATATTTTGCAGATTACCATTCCTAATACACAGTATATAGCATGGAGTATGACTATAAAGGGTTCAGGAAGCATCATCATTAACACATGACGCACACTGCCGATGAGAACAAGCATGTACAGGCCTTGTATTTCCTTAAGGTTTTTCCCCCTCAATGCTGATGACAGCCACATCACACTGGGGTGACATATAAACCAGTTTCTCAGAGTTCATTACAGGGCCTTTAGAGTCCCATGACACAAGAACAGAAATGTCTCGTAACGTCTTCAGAGACAACACAATCCACATACTTACTTATGTACACTTATACTTAGTTGATTAACTAGCAGCCATTTTTCATTTCATTTTATTTGATTATATTGACTTAAGTTATAAGTGTATGTCATCATGTGGAAGTGTACGCAATATCAAATAATATAATTCACTTTTTATCTGTAAGGTAGTCAAGTATGTTTTGTTTACAATGTTAATAATGTGGTGTTCTATAGTGTATATAGTATGCCACTTTGGAGAATAGCTAAATACTATAATGTAACTGTGACCATAATGACTGGACAGGAGCAGGACTGGACATGAGACCCATCTTAATGAGCCACAGTGGATCCCTTGTGGCTCACAGACACTCAAACATCGATTTTAATCAGCAGAGACATCCTCACAGTCTGGACCTGAGCCAGTTATCATACGGTGCCGGGGGGAAAGGGGACCTCATCTTTTAACAATCAAAGTCATGATTCCACTTAATAAACGCTTCTCAAATCCATTCACTTACTCACAATGTGAACTATGTATTGAATATACCAATGCAACAGACACACTATGCACACTACACACCTGACACACTTCGTACACTACAAACTATGCAACTGCATACTGACACACAATTATCACTTATTCACAATGTAGTGCGCTATGTGTATGACTATAGTGCACTATGAATAAGCCATTGCAACAGGTGTGTATCTGTGTGCATAGTGTGCCTGACATACCTCACACACTACAAACTATGCAACTGACACACTAGGCACTACATAGTAAGCAAATGAGTGAACATTTCGAACAGAGGCCCCGGTGTTGTGCTTGTGTCCTCTTCCTCGTCTAACCTGCGTGGCTTTGGCTATATGGAAGCAAAGTGTCCTGTGTGTAGATGAGTGAGTGGAGAGGGAGGACAATCATTTCTCTATGCAGGAGCTGAACTCATACATTTCCCACCAGTGGGTGTGTGTGTGTTTATAGTAAATACTTGTGCCCTGAAACACCATCATCATCATGTGGCCATGTGTTCTGAGAATCGAGAACAAGACGACATCACTTCCTGGCTGCTCGCATTCCGTGGCTGTAGCTGTGAGCTGAACAGACTCGACGCAACGCAACCTGACAATTCGCCGTTTGCGACGACGGAACAGGACGAGCACAGAACACGTCTCATCCTCATCCTCATGTGCCCACATGTGGTCACTCACACAAAGACGCTCTCTGTGTCTCTCCGGTCAAACGGAGTCATAACTGGTGCATTATGGGATAGCTAGCGCTCACAGCCTCTGCCGCTCAACTCCATAGCTAATCAATCACCACAACGGGAGAGGACACATGGGGTAAGATGGCCTGATACAGGGGCAACAACAGAGGGGCAACAGAACAGGGGCAACAGAACAGGCCTCAACTCCATAGCTGATCAATCATCACAACCGGAGCAGACACATGGGGACTGAAAGACTGCCTGATAGAGGGGCAGTAACAGAAGGGCAGCAACATAGGGGCATTAACACAGGGGGCAACAACACAGGGGGCAACAACACAGGGGGCAACAACACAGGGGGCAACAACACCGGCCCATGGGAGCGCTCTGTCTGTGGGGGTGGGGGGGGGGCGCAGCCAGTCTATGGAGTCTGGAGACTGCAGACTGGCATGACCTCTCTGGATGGTGGGGAGGACAAAACAAAAAAACAAAAAACAAAAGCCCACAGACCAACGATGAGCTTTCAATTACAGTTAACACACTCGAGGCCCAAAAACAGAATGGGCCAGGGAGGAGCAGCTGTTTACATGCTTGGCTGAGATACAAAAATAAAAAAGAGAAAAGACTTTTAAAACAAGCTTAATAAATCCCTTTCCCAATGAGAGCAGAGATCACAACAAACAAAACAGAAGGAATTCTTCACCGTTTATGGGTGATACGGGGACACGCTGTGCTGTGCTGATCGCTGTGGAACACACAACAAATCTCTGGGGGCACGATCATGAAGGTATCCCAGGGAGACAAGCCCCATGGCAGGTTAATGTCAAACAGCTTCAACGTCAAGCTCCAGAGCAAGTTACCAGGCTGCACAGTCTCTACTTCTACCTGATCTATGCTTTAGAAAGATGGTGCTTGGGAATGCAGTGTGATGGTCAAACAAGAGATACCAATCGACATATCTCGACATTGATGTCTGTGCCAGTGCCAATGCTGGCTTTAAATGTTATCTTGGGAGTTCTTTGGACACCTATCTGCACAGCCAATCAGTAAACGATATCAGATTCAACTTAACTCTGATTTGTCAATGATTAATATCTGGAATCCGTACCTGAAGTTATGCATATTATACAGTGTCTCAATGTTGCAAAACCTTAAGTGTTTTCCTGAGAGGCAGGCCAAAACCTGAAAACAGGTGGCAGGAGTTGCTGATGGCAGAAAAAAGTGCACACTCACTGCCAACAGTAAACACAGCCTGCCAACCTCTGTGATGGCAGTCCAAGAAAGATACGATACGATCGCCAGAAACGCTCGACTTCTTTCAAGGTATCAGTCTCATCTTGTCCCATAATAGATGACCTTGGGATAAGAGAGCCTATAGGCAGGGCATGTTTGCTTACTTGGAACAACGTCATAAAAGCAAATTCAATTTGCTTTAGATAAATGAGTGCACTAAAAACAGACAGAGGGAGATGGAGACAATTAAAAAGAGATTGTGTCGTTAAAAAGAAAAGAGCAGAATTTTAAATAGGAGGACAGTAATAACAAGAGTAATTAAATAAACATTCTAGAAGATGAATAGTCAAGAAAAGTCCCGTCAGCAGCCCTCCCTACAAAGACAAAGTGTAGTAACTATGGAAACACTAAAACTTAGAAAAACACCTTCAAAGTCTTCATACTACCCAGTCTAACATGGTGTAGGTATAATATAGTGGTAATGCTGTTATGTCTTCTTTTAATATGAAGAAGCAAGACATTAGTCACAGGACAAAAGAGATGTTATAAAGTCAACTTATAATCTAAACTTAGTTTTGACAAAAAGGGTAGTTACTGCATTTTGGCTTTGTAGGGCAGAAGTAGTACTACAAGAACATAGTTGGCAGTCATTGGCCACTGCCCATAGGCCTATGACAAAAGTAGCATTTTTAACGTGGGTGGCATGTTTACGTAACAGTACAACACAGTAGGCCTATGATGAGCTAATGTCTAATGCCCACAATGCAGAAGGCAGCAGGGGACAGAGAGACAAAGGACAGCTAGTAAGAAGCAAAGTGAGGGAGAGGAGAGGAGAAAAAGAGGAGAGTCAAGGGGAGAGGAGAGGAGAAAAGAAAAGAGGATACTGAGGAAGAGGAGAGGCGAAGAAAGGAGAAAAACGGGAGAGAAAAGTAGAGGAGAAGAAAGGAGAAAACAGGAAATGAGAAAAGAGAAGAGGAGAAAATAGGACACTGAAAAAGAGGAAAGGAGAGAGGAGAAGAGAGGAAAGGAAAGGAAAGAAAAAGAGAAGAAGAAAAGAAAGGAGAAGCAGAGCGGGAGAGTAGTTGGCACACACACCATTAGGCTTTTAACAGAGGTGGGGGGGTAGGGCACTCTATCTGAGGTTGCCACTAGAAGCGGCCTTAAGAGTGTGTGTGCACAGCCAGGTCCCTCAGGGTGCCAACTTTGGCACAAAGATCCTCACACAAGCAGGGTGAGGTGTGTGTGTGTGGTGGGATTTGTGTGTGTGTACGTGTGATGGAGGGTGTGTGTGTGTGTGTGTGTGTGTGGCAGAGAGAGAGAGTGAGAGTGTGTGTGTGTGTATGAGTGTATGTGTGTGTGTGTAAGTATGATGGAGGGTGTGTGTGTGTGTGTGTGTGTGTGTGTGTGTGTGTGTGTGGCAGAGACAGAGTGAGAGTGTGTGTGTATGAGTGTGTGTGTGAGTAAGTATGATAGAGGGTGTGTGTGTGTGTGTGTGTGTGTGTGGGAGAGACAGACAGTGAGAGAGTGTGTGTGTGTATATAAAGGTTAGCATTCCCACAGACAGCAGTGAATGGAGGAGTGGGAACAGGATCGCCTGACCCAAAAGATAGACGCCGACAACCAGACACATGAGCAGAGCTGGCACAGCACAGCCTGAGAAGCTCGAGACCTCCACAGGGAAAACACCCTCCACACCCACACACACACACACACACACACCCACACACACACACACAACATGGATACGTAAGACTACAGTACAATGGAGAATCAATCTAGCAATACTAATGGTAATGAGGTGAGGGTGTGTGTGTGTGTGTGTGTAAAAAAGTGAGTGAGAGTAAAGACAAAAAGGTAGACCAATTCCTTCATACAAGTTAGACGTTTGTGAGTCAACATAATGCAGCACAGTCATTTAGTAAAAAACTTGAAACTTGGTAGAGGAAACCTTTACAATAAAATAGACAACTGTGTCTTTGCAGCAACAAACAATTTGTTGTTTGCTGGAATTCTTGAACATCTCTGACTGATCTCAGATACTATGAAGGAACTCGGGAGTAAAAGCAGAGGATGCAGGGTTCTGAGAAAGAAAGAGAGAGTGTGTGTGTGTGTAATAGAGAGAGAGAGAGTGGGTGAAAGAGAGAGAGAGAGAGAGAGAGAGAGAGAGAGAGAGAGAGAGAGAGAGAGAGAGAGCTAAATAGAGAGAGAGACTGAGAGAGGCAGAGAGAGAGATGGGGCAAGAGAGAGTGATAGAGCAAGCGATAGAGAGAGCGATAGAGCAAGAGAGAGAGAGAGAGCGAGAGAGAGAGAGAGAGAGAGAGAGAGAGAGAGAGCAGGAGAGCGATAAAGCAAGAAAGAGAGAGGCGCTTCTCTCTCCAAATTACACATCACAATCTCATTTGGAGGCTTGTGACTCAGGAGGAATGAAGGTTGGGTTAGGGTTAGGGTTGGGGGGGATGGGGCAGGGGTAGGGGAGTGCGCTCAGCTGACGAGGAGAGGAGAAGAGGAGCTGATGGGAGAGCAGAGATGCAAACATGTTCTTCACACCCCACAAGGAAGAAAACAAACAACCAATCAACCACATCTGAGACATCAGGGGTGCGTTTCCCAAAACCGTCGTTGCTAACTTCCTTAGCAACTTCGTAGGTTTGAACGATGGACTAACGACACTACTGCTATCGTTCGAACGACACAACAAAACGGATGTTTACAACAACATTAGTCCGATGGATCGTTCAACGACGCAGGTGTTTCCCAACAGCAAAGTCTGGACGATCCATCGGAAGTTCCATCGTTAAACTGTATAGTTCGAACGATTAGCATGGACCTGTCGTTAGACCATTGTTTATGTCGGTTTCTGTACACGTGACGTCTTGCTCGTCACCTTTGGCCGTCTTGGGTCAGATTAGGCACCATTCAATGCTTTACCGCCACCCACTGCATGAATGGTTTTACTTTAATTCACTTCATTTTCATCCTGGCACTTGCCAGGTCATGTAAAAAGACGATAGAAAATTCACCCCACAACACACCAAAAGTTGTTGCAAGATGTTGTTGGATTATTAAAGTTATTGGCTGATTTGACAGGTCGTTTTTAATACTGTGATGTATAGTATGATCACGGTTCACCATTCCACGTGTTTCAAATTGATTAGCGTTTAGCAGGATTCGAACCCGCATCTCTCCGAAAAAGTGAGAAGGTTTGCATAGTGGGTTGACAAGCTAACCACTCAACCATTGCACAACATGAACATTCAGTGGCCTTAGGCCTTCCATTTATATGGAGAACGTATATGAAGAATATGTAAACGTATTCAGTGACTGCTTTTTAATGAGTACATGATTGTGTTGGGGAACATCTTCCTAAGTTGCTGAAGTTATCATAGGCTACATACCGGCTTAATTTAAATAAGGCTACGTGTTTGTTGCCTTACTGTCGTGGTGTCGTTTCTGCCTCCCCGCAACGAATGCATCCGAATACTCTCCGAGCACTTCCGACACATCTGGATACTTTGCAGTTTCAACGACGAAAGTCTAAACTAACATAGTTCAGACTTACGTTGTACGTAGGTAGTTGGAGAGTTTCGGGAAACGGTCGGAATCGGACTGTTGTGTCGTTTGAACCTACTACGGACAACGGTGGTTCAAATGCTAACATCCGTCGTTGTTTGGGAAACGCACCCCAGGGCTTAATGGGGCATCTTGTTTACGTCCTCAGGTAGGGGGGCGTCATTCACAGCCAGTGGCTCCTCTTAATCACCATCTGTGCTGTGATGAGGTCGTAAAAGAGCTCGTCAGGATGTCCCAGTAACGAGGTCAATTAAAATCTTTGATTGAATGTAAAACTGGTCAAGTATCTTGCACAAACAAGCATCTGAAAGCTGGTCAAGTCGCTTGTACAAACAAGCATCTGAAAGGTGTAAACAAATGTTTGTGTTACACGGACGGGTCAGATCCCACTGTGGCACTGGGTGTCCAAGTGCTTGTTTTTCCATCGACGGGACAAACACGCGCTTATTCTCATGCCACACAACGGCACAATGAGAACACACACAGCACAGCCCTTACAGCACTATTCACATGACATCACTGCCACACACACACACACACACACACACACACACAGACACACACACACACAGAGACACACACACACAGAGACACACACACACAGAGACACACACACACACACAGACAGAGAGACACACAGACAGAGAGAGACACAGACAGAGAGAGAGACACAGACAGAGAGAGAGACACAGACAGAGAGAGAGACACAGACAGAGAGAGACACACAGACAGAGAGAGACACACAGACAGAGAGAGACACACAGACAGAGAGAGACACACAGACAGAGACACAGACAGAGACACACACACACACACACTCCTACAGCTGTGGTGAATGGATGAATGGATGCAGAGAAGTGAGGGTCTTGAGGACAGCCAACACCTCTGCTCCCCTGGTGACATAACACGAACACGCATGGAGTACACTCCTTGACATTCCTGAGGAAACGCACGTCTGTCCTCAGTCATGTGAACAGCTCATGTCCTAACGACGATTCTCCCCATCATGACACACAAACGGTTTCATGCGTAAAACTCGTCTCGCTCCCGGCATAAAACGGCAGCAGTGACTTTGTTTTACTGCAGCCCTGTGGAAGACTGTCGAGGGAGAGAGAGAGAGAGAGAGAGAGAGAGAGAGAGAGAGAGAGAGAGAGAGACAGAGAGAGAGAGAGAGAGACAGAGAGAGAGAGAGAGAGAGAGAGAGAGAGAGAGAGAGAGAGAGAGACAGAGACAGAGACAGAGGCAGAGGCAGAGGCAGAGTTTCCTTGAATTCCGCAGCACAAGGTTCCAAGTTCCAGCAGTACATTATGACATCATGGCCTTCGCAAGTGGAAACTCATGACAGGTCATTATGTGACCAGAGGCACCTGGACAGCCAAAGACTCGCTGGCTAATCTATTCCTGACAGAGACAGAACATGTGGGACTACACTGCTGACTTACTTTTTTTTCCTTTTTCTCTTTTTTTTCAAAAAAAGGAACACACCAACCTCTTTTAGGATATTAGCTAAACTGCTGTAATCCACTTCAAATTATGATCAGCCCAGCTAAAAGGTGGGGTGTTCTGTCAATCTGGGCCTCTTGTCGAGTTAGGCTAAAGCTCAAGTGCAGTCGGGGAACAGTAGGGTTAAGGGTAGCGGTAGAAGTAGGACAAGTTAGGTTGTAGCATTCCATCCAATTCAGCTAGGGTAACTCATCTCAACTCAATACAACTCAACTCAACGCAGCTCAACTTAACAGAACATGGGGGTTGTCGGGCTGGGTCATGACATGCAGACAGAGAAGAAGGGCAGTGTAAGCAAGTCTATTATTGGCCAGTTTTAAAAGAAACAAAAGGTTTACGGGAGCTGAATTTGTCCATTTTCACATGGATTGCTTTTTCACTAAAAGGGTAAAGCCTCATGTTAAGTGTAGCAGCAACAGAATGGCTGTGAGCATACAGTGGCATAGTGCCTGTTATCAGAGAAGGCAATTTATCCCTCTTATCCAAC
>CM059283.1:7930654-8060654 GCA_030347295.1 Setipinna tenuifilis | reverse complement strand
TAAAGAACATCCTGGCCCATAGAACACAATGTGGAACTCTAGAATCCTGCATTGTTGTGGAAGGCGTTCAATCACAGAACGTTCAAAGATTCTAGAACCACCCCCACTATGTTGAGAGCCGGGCGACCTTGACCCAAGTGCAGGACTGCCTCACGACCTTTGAGAGACACTCACATGAATCACAATCAAGCGTGCCCCTGCCTAAATGGAGGGGAGGAAGAGGGAGAGGGTTGGGTAGCAGGTGGAACAGCATCCGTCAAAACAAATGGACTCTTTAGTCAACCTGTACTGGGGGAAATCCCTGAAGGATAATGCCATTACATTCCAGTATTGACCATCATCCCAAACACAAAAAAGGCACAGCTCTTTAAGGCCATGGACATGCCGTTTAAAAAATAATAGGTGCCACAGATTATTAATGGGTGTCCCTGAAATTAGCAGAATGATGGTAAAAATGTCCCCAAGCATCAGGGCACCATCTGTGAGCCAGTGGCGACACTGAGGACCAGTAGTATCGATGGCCATCAACCTGCCCCCCCCCCCGGGGGGAAATGACTTCAGTGGTCTAGTCTGGTGTCCCCGGGAGCAGGAAGCTCATATTTCCTGCCCCAGAAAGCAGCGCCAGTATTATTGATGTGTGTGTGTGTGTGTGTGTGTGCACGTGCGTGTTACTGTGTGTGTGTGTGTGTGTGTATCTGTGTGTGTGTGTATCTGTGTGTGTGTGTATCTGTGTGTGTGTGTATCTGTGTGTCGCCTGTCTGCTGTATCGATGGTGCTGAGAGGGATATAGCAAAGGTTGCGGAGATTAGATTAAAACTGCGGGAGTCACATGCACGCACACACACACACACACACACACACACACACTGCCCAGAGAGGCGCCCAGTGAGGGCCCAGGACCACATGCTGATGTGATTGCCAATACACACAAAAAAGAAAAGACCCCGTCTTGCTCTACTTTCCCCAAATACAAAATAAACACACTGCCCTATATTTAACTGTGTCAAGGATACTAACTGCAGTACTAGTGAAGCACTACAGGTGCCAGGTGTACGCAAGGTTTTCGTAAGTTTTTTAAGCAAGGAGGCCGTCCATTAGCCTGGTTAACCAGCCCCTCATACTTCATTTCGTACAGAGGGTCTGGCTGTGGTTTCATTGACATGGTTGTCTTAGACAGCATCTTGCCTGACCAATCAGCGAAAATTTTCTTTCTGGAGGTGTATACCTTGCTGAAGTTTAAAATGCTTCGTCTGTTCGCCGATTGGCGAGATGCTGCCTGAGACAACAATGTCAATGAAACCACAGCCAGACAATCTGTACAAAATGAACTGAAGTACGAGGGGCTGGTTTACCAGAGTAGCCTTCTATGGCAGCCACTGTAAAACCAGATCTTTAATAAAACCACAAGCGATTGGATGAGAGCAGTGAAATGAGACATCTGGGGCGGATCAAAGATGTGTTCCAAGCTAAAGTTTCACAGGTGGCTTTGAACAAATAGCATAGTTTTTAAAAACAACACATACTCCATACTTTGTGTGCTGAGCAGGTCCTAAACACAACCCCTGTTTTGCATTCGCTTTGGCCCTTAAGAGAGAACACACACACACAAACACACAGATATACATGTGTACACACTCAGCTGACTCAGGTTAAGACCTTGCTGGCTGAAGGTGGAGGGTGTGTGTGTGTGTGTGTGTGTGTGTGTGTGTGTGAAAATGCTGCAGGCCTTTCAGCACAAGAACACTACTATGCACATAAACAAATCTCTCCTCAGCCAGCAGACCAGAGCCTGGAGGTGGCCATTACAAAATCTGACCACGCATGGATAAACAAGCCCACACACACACACCCAACACAAGCGCACCCAACACACACACACAAGCGCACCCAACACACACACACACAAGCGCACCCAACACACACACACACGAGCGCACCCAACACACACACACACACAAGCGCACCCAACACACACACACAAGCGCACCCAACACACACACACAAGCGCACCCAACACACACACACAAGCGCACCCAACACACACACACAAGCGCACCCAACACACACACACACACACGAAAAAAACATGCAAGGACAAACGACTTTCCAAAACAATATTGCCTCATCATATAACAGTGATGCTACATAATACTGACCAATGACTTTCGGGGTTTAATCACAACAATCTGCACCATATCGGCATTGTCTTCATGCAGACTCCTATTACACAGTTGTTAACCCACCACCATAGGGATTCTAAACTCCTCAATCTAGAGCTCTCCATTCATTACATCTTTTGCTCATTGTGATGGAGTGACCATCACTAGGGTTTGTGTGTGTGCTCTGACTGCCATACCAACGAGCCTGGCTGTTTGGAGTCGTGGTCAAAGTGCATGTTTGGTTCCCCGGAGACCCAATTTCAAGGCTGGGTGGGTTGACTTCTCTCCTTCGCTACACCCATATTTGCATGCTACACCCATATTTGCATGCTTTATGAAACCCTGTACATGTATGTGTACATCTGTGGTTTTACATTTTTGTTTGCTTAAGTATGAATATGCTGCTGAGCTTGTACTGAAACCAAATTCCACAGGCCTTGGTTTTACAGCTTTTAATCTATGAATCAATCAATCTATCCATGAATCAAAGAAATCCATCAATGAATCAAAGGACCCGTCAATGAATCAAAGGACCCGTCAATCTATCCATCTATGCTGTATTAATAGACACCTCACCATCTGGCAGCTGCCATCTATGAATCTACAAATGCATCCATCTATGAATCCATGAATCTTTATCTATGAAGCCCTCTACCTATGAATCTATGAATCTCTTCATCTATAAACCCCTCTATTCATCAATCTATCCATGAGCACTGTCCTTACAGATACATCACCATCCATCTATAAATCTTTATCTATGAAGCCTTCTACCTATGCATCTATGATGAATAGATGGATTCATACATGGAGAGAGTCAATCTATCCATCAGTGCTGTCCTTACAGAGACCCGACCATCCCTCTGGCAGCTGGCGTCTGGGCTGTGGGGGAGAGTGAGCTCTGGCTATCTGGGGGAGAGTGAGCTCTGGCTATCTGGCTATCTGGGGGAGAGTGAGCTCTGGCTATCTGGCTATCTGGGGGAGAGTGAGCTCTGGCTATCTGGCTATCTGGGGGAGAGTGAGCTCTGGCTATCTGGCTATCTGGGGGAGAGTGAGCTCTGGCTATCTGGCTATCTGGGGGAGAGTGAGCTCTGGCTACCTGGGGGAGAGTGAGCTCTGGCTATCTGGCTGGGGGAGAGTGAGACGTGGCTATCTGGCTTGGGGAGAGTGAGCTCTGGCTATCTGGCTGGGGGAGAAATGACTAATAAAGACGTGGGGGCTAATCCCACCTGATCGCATGACCTGCAGCTCGGCTCGCAATCGGCTTTGCCAACAGGGGGGCAGGGATCAAAGCAGTCCAGTCTCACCAGCAAACAGCCACCCCCCCAGCCACCAGCTGTACCACCAAGCCAAAGGAGCAGTGGGAGGAACGCACATCAGAATTCACTGTTTACTATTATGGTTGGTGAGGTAGAGGGATCTCAGAAGGTCCTGAATCAGATTGTTCCATTCTGATGTACATAATCTATATCGTTAGCCTCATAGCGCAATTGCCCAAGTCATTTTTTGGCCAAATTGAGATATCTACCTGACTTTAGTCTCCTACCACTGCTGCACCATCCTGCATAACCGCCTATATAACATTGAAATATGACTTGGGCAATTATGCTATGAGGCTAACAATATGCACCAGCACAACTGAGGAGTCCATGGGGGAAAAACAGGCATCATAGTCACAAAATGTAGTAACTGTGAAAATGTATTCAGGATTTACAGGACTGCTTTTGAAAAAGCAGGGATTTTGTAACTATGCCTGTTCTTCCTGTGGACTCCTCAATTTGTCGCCGCTGTGAATAGGTGAGGGTGTGACTGCTTTCTGTGTAACTGGGTTTCCCTTCTCTGCACAAAGACACAGACTGAGAGCAAGAGCGAGCGAGAGAGAGGTGGAGAGAGAGAGAGAGGCCAACATAACAGCCAGAGAAACAAACATGACAGCCAGAGAAAAAGGGGGGGGGGGGGAGAAGGAAATCAACAGACCAGCAAGGGGAACACAAGGAGGTGTGGGCTAGGGTATGATCCATTTCTACTGGGATGCACATGATCTATATGAAGCGACAGATTGTATCTTGCTGACCAACAAAATAAACTCATCCATCCATCTTAAGAAGCTAACACAGGTACGGAGGAAACATTGGACACACCAGTGAAAACTACAAACACTGTCCTTCAGTGTTCACATGACCACTGCATGTGGCTGGAATAACAAGTCCCAGTCAGAAGGAGATGCAGTGTGACCACTGTGTATCTTGGACACCGGCTGGAATGCAATGGAATGCATTTTTCACTAGTCTCAGTGTGTCAATGCATGTGACAATGAAACTTCTAGAATTCTAGAATCCTCTGAATACTGTGCCACTCGAATTCTAGAATCCTCGGAATACTGTGTCATTCGGACAGCAGTTAGAGACAAGTGGCCACTGAAACCAGGAGCTGCAGCATAGAGAGAGAAAACAAAAAGTAGGTCAGCTGAGCTCTCCCTTCTCTTTTATCTTCTTTCTTCCCTTCCCTCCTGTCTTCTCTTCTCTTCCTTTCCTGCTCTGCTCCGTCTCCAGATGAGATTAGGGGCAAAGGGTAAGGCGACCAGAGAGCACCGGGAGGGTGAATCCCAGCAGGGGAGCCAATCAACACCCAAACAGAGAGAGGACAGGCCAATAACACGCCACACCGATCAACCACACGGCCAATAACGAGGGGGGGAGGGAGGGGGCAGAGAGAGAGAGGGAGGCAGAGAGGGTGTGGGTATGAATGAGGGAGAGAAAGAGTCAGAAAAAAAGAGAGTGATGAAGAGACAGAAAGACAGAAAAAAAGAGAAAAAAGGGAGATGGAGAAAGGGAGGGAGAGAGAGATAGAGAGAGAGAGAGAGAGAGAAAGGAGATAAACAGAGAAAGGAGCAGAGAGAGAGAGAGAGAGAGAGAGACACAGTGCGAGAGGTCCTGGGAAGCAAGCGGAGGCCAGTGAGTGGAGAGGAGGAGGGGATGAGGGAGAGCAGAGACTGAGTCAGTGAGTCAGGTTGGCGTGACTGAACAGGAGGCAGCAGCGCTGTCATAAGACCGGGAGGATGTGAAGCTCCGAGCAACATGCAGGAGGGGGCGAGTGTGTGTGTGTGTGTGTGTGTGTGTGTGTGTGTGTGTGTGTGTGTGTGTTCAGAGCCCGCCCGCACTGGGCCATCACATGAGCTCAGATTAAGAGAAGCAGGAGGAGCTCGATCAGCGCGTAAACACACACACACACAGACACACACACACACACACTTTTTCTCGAAGGTCTGTGAAGCAGGAGCCTTTCTAGAGATTTTACTAATGAATCGGTCCCTTCAGTGCCCAGTCAAAACAAACAAGCAGTTACACAGTGCCATCCCAATAGGACACTCCATTTCCCTCATATGCGTCTCTACACACTCAAGAGAAAAACACACTCCCTGCTCTCATCACCACTATATGTCTATAATTGTCGACTTGCATCATGCTGCCTGCCTCCATACATTTCTGCCCTGACTCACCAGCACCAAACCTGCAGAGTGATGTGTATTTTGTGTGGCTGAGTGTGTGTGTGTGTGTGTGTGTGTGTGTGTGTGTGTGTGTGTGTGTGTGTGTGTGTGTGTGTGTGTGTGTGTGTGTTTGAATGCATCTGAGTGAGAACATGTCCCCCACCTAGACCCCATCTGCTCCTGTGGAGCAGAGTGCCAGCCCTCACACTCTATCACACACACACACACACACACACACACACACTTCCTGTTACAGTCTCATCAGCATTCATATGGTCCTATCAACACAGAGAGAGTGAGTCATAGACAGCATGGCCGTCTCTTCTGCTCAGCAAAAGCCTACATGGACATCTCTGTCTGTATAAACATCAAAGACAAACCCTGCACACAGACTTGGGGCCCATATGCTGATGGTGTGCAGCAAAAGTATAAATAAAGTCTCTGAAAGATCACCGCACACTGGTCCCTGCTATTTTTTTATTCTTATGTTGGTGGACATCAAACATCTCGCCTTTGCTTCCTCAGGTTTTCCTATAAAAACATGTTTGTCTAAATGTTTGTCTATTTACCTTATACTTATTTTAATGTTTCTTTTATCTTTTATGCTTTTATATTGTTCTTTGATTTTATTTTTGTTAAGCACATTGAACTGCCTTTGTGTATGAAATGCGCTATACAAATAGACTTGACTCACTTAAAAGTAAACTTGTGATGTTAGATGTAGACTTGTGATGTTTAGGCGTATATCTGTGATGTTACACGTAGTCAGTTGACTTTGCCGGAGTGAGAGTGAGCATTATTTTCCCCGACAGTGGGTCAGATATTCTCCCTGGGTGACACAAGGGGTCATTACACTCCCACATCAAGCTGGGCTTTCCCGTCAGACTAACGGCTGCTCTTGGTTTCTGTTTAAAGACTGGTGGAAAAGAAAACACACACACACAAGCACACACACACAGGCACAGGCAGGCCCACACACACACACAGACACAGGCACAGGCAGGCACACACAGACAGGCACACACAGACAGGCACAAACACACACACAGGCACAAGCACACACACACGCGCACAAGCACACCTGAATACAGGAAACTACATACATACACCGACACACTGTAGCTAGTTATTTTAAAATCACACACCACTCTTGCAACAAGTCTGCTGCACCCTTCTCCTGGGCTGAGCCTCACTGGCCGTTAGCTGAATCAGTGGTGATTCATGGAAAATTTGCCCCAAACACAGCCCTCACTGAGCTCCAAAGCCTCCTCCCAAGACTGTGTGGTTACGCTGAGGCAACAGAATCCACTGAGGCAATAGAGTCCAGACAAGGTGCCAGCCTACCAACTGTTAGTGGATGGAGTCACCAGCCCGTTAAGCCTGAGCGATACTGACAAAACGTCAACAGCACGTCGACTGGAGCAACAGTAGTTCTTACAGAGAGCACTAAGATATAGAGACAGCAGGAGGTCAAGACTGGTAGCTGTGTGTATGTGTGTGTGTGTGTGTGTGTGTGTGTGTGCAGCAGGAGGTCGAGACTGGTAGCTGTGTGTGTGTGTGTGTGTGTGTGTGTGTGTGTGTGTGTGTGTGTGTGTGTGTGTGCGTGCGCAGTAGGAGGTCGAGACTGGTAGCTCGGTGTGTGTGTGTGTGTGTGTGTGAGTGTGTGTGTGTGTGTGTGTGTGTCTTGTTTAGATCTGCTAAAAGGCAAGGTGTTAATAATGAGATGAGACACCTGAATGCCTGCCTGCCCCCCCCCCCTTCCTCATCCACTCCCCCCACCCCCCCTTCCTCATCCACTCCCCCTCCCCCCAAGCCCCCAGCTGTGACCGCGATGGTGACAGTATAAATCACCATGCCATAATCACCCAGCCTCACACAAGTCAATTATAGCCCACTGCAAGGTTCACAACCCTCTGCCATTTTGCTTTAAAGATGTAGAGTATATCATGGCTTCAGCCACAGGCTTCAATGTTTTGGACAATGGCTTCAATAGCTTGATCCAATACAGTAGAGAAGACAGACTCAGGGTCTTGTAATAATATTTGATATCTTTCACTTCACTGAAGTAAAGGCTTCAAAAGAGTACTCACCGCTGTCGATGAGCCATTTGATCGTAATTTATCTGTGTGGGGAAAAGGACAGACAAGAAAGAAAATTAATAACATTTCTACATATAACACTTAACACAATTATACTTCTACCATGTGAATAACATACAATATCTCCCCCCTTTACAGTCAGAGGATGATTATAGCTGATTCTTCACTTCTCAAAAGCACACGTCTGCTCCTTCATCCACATCTGATGTTTTATTCATGAAAAACCTGTTCTGCTGACGCTGTTTGAATGTTGGCATGAACAACAGGCATAGCATGAATACAGTCATGAGGAGAAATTAACCATGTTTAGCTTCCTCCTTCGTTTTCAGCATTAAAATCCCCTTAGACGCACCTGCTACGACCTCACACTCCATTAAATATTAAACATTTAAACTGTAAAGGATGCTTTGAACCGCAAGAGTTTGCAGCATATTGAACCTGCCGTTATGCAGTTAACATCCATATAGATCTGCTGTGTATGCTTTGTAGACTCCTTGACATGTGACCTGGATAGACCTGACGTCTCCTCATATGACATTAAGTGTCAACAGTAGACTATAGACTGTGACTGGAGACTAGTGAAGGAATCTGAATAATAATAATAATAATAATAAGGATGTTGTACATAATATGTTTAATGTTGACACATTTCTTTATTATTATTTTGCATTCCATTGGCGCACCAAAGTAAAAACAAAACCTTGTCCTGATTCTCCAACCATTGTGCTGACTGAGTCTCATCATCTGTGGTATAAAAATGACCATCACTAGGCTGCACTCAAGCAAGTCTACAACAGGCAGTAGAAGTCCATAGACTGGCCCCATAGACTACATGATACATGACCCTCCCAGACCAGATGTCTGCAGGTTAAGTCCAATGCTAAGGCTAAAGCTAACGCTAAGCCCCCATAGGATCAGCAGCAATGCAGGCTAATTACCCAACAGTGGGTGCGTCTTCACCCAGACAGATAAGGGTGTGGGACTATGGGACTGGGGCATTAGGGCAATAATGACATTAGAGCTGCAGTATGTCAGGAAGATGTATGATAAATACCTTCACATTGCATTACAATATGATAAATAAATAGTGGGCACATCTTTACCCAGGCATATAAGGGTCTGGGACTGGGGCATTAGGGCATAAGGGCTGCAGTATGTCAGGAACATGTGTGATAAACATGTTGATATTGTGTTACAATTATGATAAATAAATAGTGGGTACGTCTTCACCCAGAGAGATAAGGGTCTGGTACTATTAGGGGACTGGGGCATTAGGGCATTAATGCCATTAGGGCTGCAGTATGTCAGGAAAGTGGGTGATAAACATGTTGACATTATGTCACGTATGATTGTGATAAATAAACAAATATCTTTTAGCTTTGCCATCACCAGTAGACTCCAGACGGTTAGTCGCTGATGCTATAGGAGAGCAGCCTGATGCAGTGTCTGTGTCTCCCTCTCCCTCTCCCTCTCACTCTCCCTCGCTACCTCTACCTCTCTACCTCTACCTCTCTACCTCTACCTCTCTACCTCTACCCCATTAAAGTGGGGTTATTAAGAAATGTCTGAGCAACCATGATTCCTGTACCTTCTCTCCTGATGAACACAAGTATCATCTATTAATAAATACTGTCTGGAGTCTACTGGTGAGGATGAAGCTAAAAGACGTTAAAACTGTGAGTTGCTGATGCTATGGGAGAGTAGCCTGATGCCTCAGTCACTTCCACATCGTTACTGAAATTGAGTGTAGGCACTAGTCCGCGCTAGCCTGGCTAATGGAAGAGGGCATTAAGGGCAGGTTGACTTCTGATCTTATTTTTTGAAATATTTTAGTATGTGGAGCATTAAAAAATACCTGGTAGAAACATACCATTTATGGCAGCCAAAACTAAAATTTACAGATCCTGTATGTCATTTGTGAAAATGTCAAAAGCGGGAGACTGTGTGCTTCAGGAAGTAAACATTCTACCGCATGTTTTGTTCCAGCAATTGACCCTTTTGTAAGGATAAAAGCGCCTGCTTCTTGTAATGTAATGTAAGTTAATGTATTGATTCAATCAGCTGATTCCAATCAGTCAAACTCTTTATTCAGGTAGACGAGCCAAGCAGTGATATCACCTGTGCTAAAGGCCAAAGCCAGAACCAAATCACACGGCTCCACTTTCCCTTTCTGCAGCTCCAGTTTCCCCCTGGCCCTCAATGCATCCTTTAAAACATGGAAAGTTTGTTTTCTCTCCCTCTTAAAATAACACACACTCGCACAAACACACATGCGCACGCGTACACACACACACTCACACACACACATCCACTCACACACACACACTCACTCACTCGCACACACATACATACACACACACACACACACATACACACACTACATTCCTGCCAGCACAGCTAGGAATCCAGGCTGGAGATAAATGCTGTAGTTTTATAAAGACACTAAGACAGATCACGCTCTCATGACCAGCCTAATTCCTCCCAGGCCACCGGAGAGAGAGAGGGAGAGAGAGAGGGAGAGAGAGAGAGAGAGAGAGAGAGAGAGAGAGAGAGGAGGGAGAGAAAGATAGAGGGAGAGAGAGAGTCAGAGAGAGAGAGACGGGGAGAGAGAGAGACGGGGAGAGAGAGAGACGGGGAGAGAGACACACACACACACACACAGTGAGGCGCCTGAGCAGTGGGAGAGAAACGTACACACACACACACACACACACACACACACATACATAGGGAAGGACAGACAGCACACACACACACACACACACACACACACACACACACACACACGGAAGGAGAGACAGCACACACACACACACAGGGAACCAGAGACGGCGCGTACACACACACGTGAAAAGACGAGAAGAGCAGCACAAGCGGATCGCACAGGAACATTTGATTTACAGGCCACTGGCACTGGAGCAACACAGGACAGGACAGGACAGGGCAGGACAGGACAGGACAGGACAGGACAGGACAGGGTGTGTCCTGCTCCACTTTTAGCCCACTACGGACGTGCCTACAAGCAGTCTCTCTCTCTCTCTCTCTCAGCATCTTCCTCGTAGTGCAGTGGTTCTTAACCTTGTTGGAGGTGCCGAACCCGACCAGTTTCATATGCTCATTCACCGAACCCTTCTTTAGTAAAAAATAAAAAACTATATATGATTTTTTTACTGGTGCACAAAATGAACCGTGCATTAACGGTTCCACCGAGGCTCCACCGAACCCCTGAGACCGTCTCACCGAACCCCTAGGGTTCGATCGAACCCAGGTTAAGAACCACTGTCTTAGTGTCTTTCCTAGCTGCATATCTCTCTCTCTACCCCTCTCCCTCTTCCTGTCCCTCTCCACCTCTCCACATGCATGTCTCTACATCTCCATGTCTCTTTCGGTTTCATCTCTCCACCCATTTCTCTGTATCTCTCTCTCCATGTCAATCCCTCTCTCTCTCCGTTTCATCTCTCCACCCATCTCTCTGTATTTTCTCTCCATGTCAATCCCTCTCTTCCCCCGTCTCCCTGTATCCATCTCTCCATGTCAATCACTCTCTCCCTCTCTCCCTCTCTCCCAGTCTCTCCCCCTCTTTCTGTCTCTGTCTCTCCCTCTCCCAGTCTCTCCCTCTCTTTCTGTCTCTGTCTCTCCCTCTCCCAGTCTCTCCCTCTCCCAGTCTCTCCCTCTCTTTCTGTCTCTGTCTCTCTCCCTCTCTCCCAGTCTCTCCCTCTCTCCCCATCACTCATCCCGCCCCGCCTAGCACTCTGCTGAAATCTGCTGACTTGACGCTTTCTTGGAAACCAGGCACCCCTCAGGTTAAATGCCTCCTGTTTAAAGCCCAGAGAGAAGATGTTGCATAACTGCTTCAAAGTGTTCGAGCCCTAATTACCCAAGCAGGACAAACCCAGATCTCATCCTGACGCTGTCAATCACAACAGCAGCAGTAGGAACATTCCAGAAGAGTTAACAAGTTAGAACACACCTAACATAATAATTAGAAAAAATGCTTAGTGTTTTAATGGAGACATCTGAAGGAATGGCTCTGATACTTGGCTCTGAGATAATTGGTACAGCTTAAGAGTATTTTGAGGTGTATTTTGGCACTTTTTGTTGATGAGAATCAACCATCGCGTTGGGGTTATTAAGAAATGTCTGCTGTAAGCAACCATATGATTTCTGTACCAGCCCTCATCCCCTCTCACTGGCCTACTCTTGCTTTCCAGGATCTGTCTGTCTGCCTGTCTGTCCGTCTCTGTCCCCGTCTCCCTCTCTGTCCGTCTTTGTGTCTGTCTCTCGCTCTTGTCTCATTACAGTGGGGTTAAGAAATGTCTGAGCAACCATATGATTTCTGTACCAGCCCTCATGCCCCCTCACTTGCCTCCGCTTGTTTCACAGGATCTCTCTCTCTCAGTCTCTCTCCCTCTCTCGGTCTCTCTCTCTTCCTCTCTCTGCCTCATTACAGTGGGGTTATTAAGAGATGTCTGGGCAACCATATGATGCCTGTACCTTCCCTCCTGATGAGCACAAGCATCCTCTATTAGGCATACTGAATAGACTGAATAGAGGGAAAACTGTTTCAACAACATTAAGGTCAATGTGACCTCCTTGCTTTGGGATAAACACAGCGCATCACCAGGGCAATGCTTCGCCACAGTCTGTAGCCTCAAAAACACACTTCTGTGAATACACTCCAGACAACATTATGGCAGCTGAGGCCAAAAGGCCTTCTTCAGGAAAAAAAACATCGACTGAGGAACATCAGCTGAGACCAAAAGGCCTTCTTCTTCTTCAGGAAATATATCGACTGAGGAACGGAACAGTGCACATACGATTAGACAAAGATCCAGCACAGTGCAGATCTGCCTGCCAGAGTACGTGTCTGGGTCTGTCTGTCTGTGTCTATCTGTGTGTGTGTCTGTCACCTCCTCCCCGGCTGAATAAAAGATGAATGTAGTACATTATTCTCTTTGAGAAATAAATCACTCCCCATGGGCCTGCTTCACAGCCTGCATCCCGCCCCAGGCCAAGAGCCACGCACACTGGTGATTGGTCAGTCCTGGTCTGACAAGGGGAACGTCCAGAGCAGTGTGTGTTACAAATAGCCTTTTTACAACTGCGTTTCCCGACAGTGTGTGTGTGTGTGTGTGTGTGTGTGTGTGTGTGTGTGTGTGTGTGTGTGTGTGTGTGTCACAGGCGGCCTTTTCACAACTCCTTTTCCCAGGTGTGGAGGCCGAGCAGAAATGTGAATAATTGAGAGGAAATGAGCTGTGTTTGCAAAGCCATGAGCAAGGTCCTGAACTACTCAAACAAAACAACAACAAACGCTCCCATCCATGCCTGCTGTTCACCATACGCCTCCGAACACACAAGTGATGTGTACAGTCTAGAGTCTCTACATAAAGACTCATAGATGGACCAGCATCCCCACTGGCATTGCCTTAGGGTAGGTATCTGACCAGGGTATGCAAGCCTTCTTCTTTGCTTGAAATGTCAAGCCTTTCACAAGAAAACACATGGGGGAAAAATGAGAACCACACCATTAATGGAAGAAAATAATGAATAAATCATCTGTCGATAATGGCCTTGGACTCTGCATCTGTGAAACCCAGAGCTTCACACTACGGACACTAATGATACAGGAGGGGGGTCGGGGGGGGGAGCTCAATGAACTCCTCTGGGGGACCATGGGATGGGACAGAAATTGATCCAAGGGTCCTGGAGCGATGTGGGCGAAGCAACCAGCGCGTATGATTTAGTAGGTCTGCGTCTGCACAGACATCCTCTCTCACACTCGACCTGTTTGTCTGCTGCGAGCCGGGAGTCAGGAGACAAACACAGAACTCACGTGCTGCTCACGCAGGAGAAAAAAAAAAAACATCGCAGGCTCGCCCGCAGCGCGTTGCCAAGAGACTGGATACAGATGTGCGCGGTTTACAATGACTGTTAATGCTAAAGAATGGTTAATACCATCAACATACCGCTCTCTCTGAACCTTAGGATTTAATATGTTAAGATACAGACATTATGTACCTTTTCTAGCGTTAAGAATTGCAGCCGTTTGTTATGTAGTCGATGGTGCTGCTGGGAAATTGATTAAACGACGGCATGCCGACATTGCGACCCTTTCCTTTTGTTCGCCCCCAAGGTGTCAACCGTGGCATTGATCACATGGCACTATTGTTTACAAATACCAAAGTACCGTTTGCCAAAGTGTAGCCCTTTATAGCACCTTGTCGACTGTATGTTTTCAAAAAGCCCCTTAATGCCTTGATACAGCATCCCATAACACCGCAGCATTTTATTCGGAAACCGAGCTAAGCCATTGAGGTAGGGGTAGGCCAGCGGGTTGTATACCAACAAACTGAGCAGAGCGCCACGTCAGTTGCAACGTAAGCTACATGGGAGTAAATCCTTTCCAATAATACATTCAATCACTGTTTGATGTTAAAATACATGTTATTGGATCAGTTGACACGTCAGAAAACACATTTTTCCACGAGAATACTAAAACGCCTGCCTCTGAAAAGAGATGGAGTTTCCCAAGCATGGGCTGACAAGATGCTGAGTAAAAAGGCGGAGATTGGCATATCTGAGCGACCCAACAGCAAAAACATAGATTACCCTAGAAACACAAAATGACAGAAAATGAGATTTTACAGCACCCTGCTCTTCTTAGCTCATAACCTACCTGGTGCGTAATGAAGCGCACACAAAATGCTTGAAGCTGACCACACATCGGCTATCACTTCTGGCATGTTGCACATCATACAACCATAACACAGCCTTTTCACAAGGCTTTTTTTTTTAAACGCCACAACTCAAACATGCCAGGCCTAACACGTGTCTTTCTTACCTTGATTGTTTTGATACTCTATTTTTATGGTGCCATCTTTTAGAATCCGAACATCCCCAGGGCCGTCAATTCTCCTACTATACTCCACAGTAGGTGCTTCGGCTGAGTTTGAGTTTCTTCGCCGGTGTTTCTGCGCCAGAGACCTGCAGCACTGATAACAAACTGCCCATGCTTGTTCCTCGTTAATAGGTTGGCCGTACAGTGTTAAAATTTCTTCCAAAGACAGCTCATCTCCACCACCTCCGTCGAAGCAATCCATGTCACCCGTGTTTGTTTCATTGCAAAACTCTTGAAGAAGCGTTGGTGAAATTAACACAGCCTCGTCTGCTCCCGGCCGTTTGGCCATTCTGTTGTCTTACCCTCAAACAGAGTGGCCGGTTGATATTTAAAACGGGCAAAGGAAAGGCGGTCTTTACGTTAGGTCAATCATTGATGTCGCCTGCTGCGTTCCCTCCACCTCGGTAGCTTGACGTTAAATCAGCGCTCCAAGTGGAGCGAGTGTGCCCATGGTTTCTTATAAAGGCGGTCATATGATGGAGTTTTCTGCATGGTCTTAAGGACAGTCGTGTTTCCATGAGGATCAAATATGTATTCAGTAAGTTAACTTACAGAATTCATCTGGTCAACTGAATTTAATCATTTTAAAAACATGAGTTGGCATGGAGTGTGAAATGAAAGTGCAATTATCTGTTTTGTTAATTGGTTAGTCCTACAATGTGGTGATCAAGCTGATAGCATTAGCAGAGTATAACGTGTAAGATAACAAGCAAAAATGTTAAAATGTTCAGTGAGAGTTTGCTTATGTTTACTTTTTCCTCTTACAAGAGCATTAGGCCTACTCTAAACAACGGCCAGCAGCTCATCCATTTGTGAAAATGAAGTGCCGTTTCGAATGGTTCATGAATGGCTTCCTTTTCATCTGGCAAACAGCTCCCATTAAATCAAATAACCCATCAGCTCACTGTTAACCCCAGTGGGAAAATTAAGCTGCTCTGTCCTCGTCCACTACCTGCTCCAAGCGCGCCATCTGGTGGTTTTAAGGCACACTGCAGCGATTCGCAATAGTGAGGCAGTGTTGCTGCTGTCGATGCATAATTTTTTTCCCCATTTATTCATTAGCATGGCCCAGTATGTTATATTATATTATATTATATTATATTATATTATATTATATTATATACACTTAGTTCATCTTGTTGCACTACCCAGATAGCAAAGTGCGATTGGATCAACATTTGAATAAAATTAAGCCAATAACAACCAATCTGGCCATAATTTAATGTTGAAAAAAGCATTTTTTGTTATTTGGGTAAACATGTTGCACAGTTGTGCATAGTAATGTTCATATTCATCCCTGGTGGATACCACAGATTAAATAATTACTGTATGGTGATTAATGGCTGGACACATTCACTTGCAATCAAACTCATGAAAGCTCACAAAGGTAACAACATGAATCCACTATAACGGTATAGTCTGCTGACATTTAAATAAATTCTCTCTCTACCTGTGAAAAATTCATTTAGATCTGCACTGACTATACCTTTGCACATTGCAAAACTTGTCAAACAAAATCCTGCCAAAACGTTTCATTTAAACCTCACAAGAACTTGCATATTGTCGGAATTGAATTTTTGTGGTTTTGTGGATGCAAGAAAGGTCTTGCCCTGATGACCTTGATGATGATGAAGTAATTATCTGTGCAGGTGATGCTGCACAGTAGAGCGGTCACCTGTGTCTATATAAATCTATAATAAATCTCCCTGGAGGCCTTTTGCAGTTTTACAGGGGCTTTGGTTTGCCTTTCAAGCAATCTGTTCAGCAGTTCTCTTGGAGGAATGTCCCCTGGTCTCCCAGACCTCAGCGTGACCTTCACTGTCTGTATGAAAGGCCTTTTCTTAATTACATCACAAACTGAAAAAAGGACAGCCTGAAACACTTTGCTATGCTGTCTTGGCCTTTTCTTTTGTGAACAAGAGTTATTTTAACCTGTCAGGGTATTTACTTCAATTTATTTTGGTCTCTTTTCTTGAGCAGTATCAAAATTACACAGTTGAGCTTAATGTGGTATTTTGGAGTTATGATATTCTATACATTATGGTATTTCTGAGTTTACAATATTATATGAGTTATGGTATGTATATGATGCAAGTCTTGCTTACATGATAACAAACTTCTATTGTCCTTTAAATATATATGTAGTTATTTATTATTCAGTGTTGTTTTTTCCCCAGACAAATTGTGTCACAGTAGTTTTATTTGCTGCAACACTTAGAATGTGTAACACAAAGAATGCATTAGATCACATATGAACGAACAAACAAACAAACAATATTGCTTTTTTCTACCACAATAAGATGAACAATCACTACCTCTATGCAGTATGGGTCACATGATGTTAGGCTGTGGCCATGACAACCACACAGTACCTGAAACAGCACTTATACTGGGCCACTCACTCACTCACACATCTTCACTTCAGCACATCTTTAACGACACATATTTCAGGAATGGTTTTTAAAAATCATTGTGTCATTGCACACATGTATACTGGACCCGAAAGAGATCATTATTTCCACTGAGTGTACATGTACATATGTTAATTGACACTCGTTTTGTGTGTGTGTGTGTGTGTGTGTGTGTGTGTGTGTATTTTGTTTTTTTGTGTGTGTAATAACAACAGTTCTCACAGGAACATAAACACATAAAAAAAATAAAAAATAACCAGCTTTGCAGCGTAGGTGAGACTGCAGTATGGCCTTGTGAGCATGGACAGCTTCACGTTACACAAAGGCAGGGACATGTACTTGGGGAAGAAGATACCAAGAGTCAAAAAGAGGACAAACAGGCAAGTGAAATGAAGACAAAAAAAATTATAAAAAAAAACAAAGAATATAATTCGAGGTGGTAAAAGTAAATAAATTAAAGGCTTCAGAAGGCTGAGATGATAAAGCATCACACCGAGATGAAGTAAAGTTATCTGAAGTGATTTGTTATTTGAAGTCCAGCAGATTGCAGTCGATCTTGTAGTAAACGTAAGGGTAGTACTCCTGCTGGCTGAGGTTGAGTCCGGGGATATCCATGGAGGCCTGGGAGACAACAGGACATAAGGACAAAGCATACCAGGAAATTTTAAAATGGAAATAAATGTAATTCAAAGTCAAGTTAAGGTTACTACAGTTAATGCAATGAACAATTAGATACAAAACAGATTCTGGACAGCTTTCCTGAAAAAGAGCACAAAAGAGCACAACCAAGACATAAAGCTATATAAAATATAAAATGCCAAAAATGCAGTATTGATTGTATACAACGTCTATCTGTTCTATCTATTCTATTCTACGATGACCAGGCCCAGGCCCAGACCCTACTGAGCGTGTGCACTCACGTCTATGATGGCGGCGCTGCTGTCCAGGTGTTTGTAGAGGTCAGACAGCACCTCCCTCAGCTTCTTCATGTTCTTCTTGTTGGGCTGCAGCAGCATGGCCTGGAAGTTCACTGGCAGCCCATACCTGTTGGACAAACATATTACCTTTAGAACAGGTGTACTGTATGGATGCAAATTTTCGCATTGGGGACAAATAAAAGAACGCATCTGAATCTCAATCTGAAGTCAGTGAACTTCAAATGAATGGGCTTGTTTGAAATGACCGGCTGAAGTAAAGCAAGGCATTCTGAACTTGAAATAGTGACGTTTTTGGACAATCTTGTCCGAACATCACCGTACCACACCGTTCCCACCAATGTGGTATGGTAATGTTCGGACAAAATTGTCCAAAAATGTCACTATTTTAAGTGTTTCCAAGTTAGGATTTCTTATCCGAATAATTAAAATGCATATAAGAATGCATTAGCTTCTTCTCACCGCAAGACAGACTCCACAAAGACGCGAAGAGCCTTGATGTGGATCCAGGCGATGAAGGCCTCGCTGAAGTTTACTTTGAGCCACCTAACCAATGGGCCCTATCGCAGAAGACAGACACATTCATCAACCAATCAGAGTCTGCTTAAAAGGTCATAACATAACGAAAATTAGATATACTGTATAAGCAAATCATTCATTCTTTACTGACTAATGAAGTTATTGAACTTATTAAAAGTTAAAGCATGAAGTGTTCTCCCAAACAATAATATGTTAGAATAAGGTTTGTAGTCAGGAAGGCTTAAATCTCTTCACCCAAAGGTACTCTTCCTAGGTGTACGAGTATCTTTCCTCAAAGCATCTCCTTAACTGTAGTCAGACAGTTACTGTTACACAAGATGGCTATGAGACAAATGAATACATAACTGATAATGAATGCTAATGATAATGAGTAATAATAGTAATTTTAGTCTGACAGTCACTGTTACTCAGGGTGGCCTTGACACACCAGGTTTGTAAACCTTTGCAACTACAATTAAGGCATACTAGGCCTATATAAACATGATATGCATTAAAAACACAAGGCTATTTTTAGTCATAGCCTGATGCACGTTAAATCGTTATGTCTAAAATTCAGGCACTGGGACACCATTTTAAACTACATCCATTTCTAAGCCATCAAAATCTGAAAAATTGCTCCACAGATTAAGAAATTACACCAGCAATGGGGAAAATGTATTTAGAAGCTAAAATCCAGTATCACATATTCCAAACCACCCTGTTATGTATCTTTAATACAGGTAATTCTACTAACTAACATTTCTATCTGGTTAAAGAGTTGAGTTAGTTACAATCAAATGATTTCGTAAGTGGCTAGAACAAATACATGGTACTGGATTGTAGCTTCTGAAGCCGGGTTGGCCATCAGTGTGTTAGACAAAATGGCTGAGGACACATACAAACTGCTTCTTCTTGTCGGTGGAGAGTCGTGTCATCTCCTCCTTGTCTGCTTTCATCTCCTCCTCATTATACTGGAAGTCACGCACAGTAAACCTGACACAAGACCATAAGAACACAGTTTAACGTACCCTTAAATAAAACTCCACACCACCACCACTATAGACACGATAAAAGCTTCTTTTTAAGACCCACTCCCACAGGTGAGAGGTTGAGTTAAATACCAAAGGCCAGGGCTACAGTGAACTTTACATCAATGGGCTTGTTTGAAATGACTGGCTGGCTTAAAGCGAGGCATTCTGGACTTGAAATAGTGATGTTTTTGGACAATCTTGTGGTACATGTGGTACAGTGATGTTCGGACGAGATTGTCCATAAACGTCACTATTTCAAGTCCAGAATGCATTGCTTTAAGGCAGCCACTCAGCCAGCCAGTCATTTCAAACAAGCACAATATCTATTTAAGCACCATTGAAATTGGAATTGGAATTGGAAATTGAATATATCATTTGTAAAAGGAAAAGATTAACAAAAAAAGTCCACAGCAGCAACAACAAACATATAAGAGGAGGAATGATTTATTACTTATTTTCCCGAGCCTTGTGCTTGAAGTCGTCCACCGCCTTTCTGAAGAGGGTAACACTGAACAAGCCACTGTCTGCATCTTCAAACAGCAGACTGCAAAAAGAACAGGACAAAAGAAAGCATATATTTTATAAAACATAATATTAAATTCCAGACAATGTCACATTTTTATAGTGAACTTAACCATTTTGGTCAAATATTAGTAGGATACGATAAGAACTCAGATACAGTATGTCTTCCTGTCTAGAAAACACTTCATAGGGAAGAAAATTTAGAAGAAAAAAAATAGTACACATGTTTTGGTCCTGGATACCAACAAAGATAGGAAAATGCTTTTTTGCCTAAAGATCACACAAACTAACAGTCAAATTTATTTCAGCTTTGCATGTACAATCCCACAATGTCTAACTAAGGCAGGCCCTTAAATGTTTTTTTATCGGGGAAAGAACGGGAAAGAAGAAGAAGGACTGGCTGGTTTCCATAGAGACAAGGCTTGTTAAACTAGGCCAGGAAACCCTTTTGGTTTGCTGCTTGGAGGGACACAAGTCTTGGCATGACAGGAAGAAAAGTACTAAAGGAACTGTTCTCAGTCAGCCCTTTTCTGTGAGAAAAAAACAGCCTGTTCCAAAAAAAAAAACTGAACACAAGAGCTCACCAAGATCACACTTAAAAGGCACACTTCTAAGACCACACTTCAAAGGGCACTTGTGTAATGTGATGCGCCTATCAAATTATGGTGGTGTGATCTCACAGAGTAACAACAAGAGGGGTATTCCAAGTACTCTTAATTCACTGACTGACCCAGATAAGTTAACTCAGGGCTTTTCTGTTAAAAGGTTTGGAACTTATTCTATTATTTTGTTTTACAAAGAGAGAAGGAAGCCATTAGATCCCTCTGTTAGTGCTCTGAGTTAACATTCCCACATTAAGTGACCAAAGCTGCGGAGGCCAGTCCAGGAAGCAGAGTTCCATTAGCTCTGCTTCAGCTCAGAGTGTTCTACCATACTGACAACAACCATCTTGTTATTTGGATTCTGTGTCTGTGTATTTGTGTGTGTGTGTGTGTGTGTGTGTGTCTATCTGCGTCTATGGCCTATGTGTGTCTATGTGCCTGTTTGTGTGTGTGTGTGTGTGTGTGTGTGTGTGTGTGTGTGTCTGTGTGTGTGTCTGTGTGTGTGTCTGTGTGTGTGTCTGTGTGTGTGTGTCTGTGTGTCTGTGTGTGTGTGTCTGTGTGTGTGTGTCTGTGTGTGTGTGTGTGTCTGTGTGTGTGTGTCTGTGTGTGTGTGTCTGTGTGTGTGTGTCTGTGTGTGTGTCTGTGTGTGTGTGTCTGTGTGTGTGTGTCTGTGTGTGTGTGTCTGTGTGTGTGTCTGTCTGAGGTGGGCATTTTGTATTAAGAGTTGTGCTAATAGAAATGTGAGTTCATTCTGTGGATACTGACTTTGTTGAGCGAGGAACCACCATCTCAGCCAGGGTTTCATACGTCTTCTGCCAGTCACCGTAGTTTGACCTGTGGGATCAATGAAGAACAGAAACAGGATGAAAAAAACAAAACATTTCTTTTAAAAAGGTGTTTATTCACCTTATCGCTCGCAAACACCAAACATGTAACATATACTGTTAAATTATAATTTAATAATAAGGTAAAACAAAACAGTGATTTTAAAGAAGTTATTTAAATACTGTACTCACTTTGGGACAACAACCAGCATGGTAATAAGATATTCTGAGTCAAGCACAAAGTCATCTTTCTTGACGATGTCAGCCAAACTCCTGGTCAGCAAGCTTCCCCTGGTGGAGAGAAACACAAATTTACTGTGTGCAGCAGCCGTCATCAGAAGACAACACTGTGATCAAAGACAGTTAAAGACCGTAATGATAACAATGACAAAACTAACAACCACTAAACCAACTCTTGCCCTAGGTGCCTCGTGCTTGTATAATCCTCCTTGTGTAGGAAGTATGTGTGTCTGTGGTGTCCCTGCTCTGGGAAATTTACTTAGGCACATGCATCTCCTTGTATGTATGTTGTCTCTGCTTACTCTGTGTTCTCTACACCTCTGTTAGCTTATGTCCTCCTTTTTAGTAAGTCGCTTTGGATAAAAAGTGTCTACTAAGAGTAATGTAATGTAAATGTAATGTAATGAAGAAGTAGTTTTATCTTCTGCCATTTGAAAAGACACAAGTAAAAATGTTTGTAAAGTCTACCATAATGCTTATTTTTGTTTATACTGTAGGTGTACTTGAATTGCTTCTTTGCCGCCTTTGCTGTCTGTGCTACTTGCTACTTGCTACTTGCATGGGCACATGGCAGGTATCTGGTGTCGCTGCTATTGTCTCTAAGCCTTTATCATGTTACTTAGCGCCGTCTTCAGCTCTTCCTTAACCGCCTGATACAATCCTGGGCCACACAAAAGACTGTTGAAACACGAGATTAAACGGCCCGTCACACGGTCTACCCCAGTTCCGGTCGAAGCCAGACAGAGCTAGCCAAAGTCCCCAGGTTGTCCAGCTCGACTTTGTGACCTTTCAACCTGGGTTTGACTTGGGTTCATCTCAGTGTGACCTCTTGTGTTTAACGTCAAATTATGGCAAATCATTATGGCACACAACATCAGAACAGTTGTCATGCCACGTTATTAAGTTGTCCAGCAACAGTCAGTTTGCAGCTAAAGTTACCTGCAGTGATAATAATTGCTTTTTCGCGTCATAAGGGACTCCTGTGGCTGGAGTAGACATTTTAATTGCATCTGGTGGTGAGCTTGCTTGACACGCTTACAGGAAACTCCTATTGGTTTTGAATGTTGCAGCTGTTTCAGTCGATTAAATACTCTAAGCAGTGCTCAAGTGTGCAGACATTTACTCTGTTTTACCAATATACTGGAATTATTTTGATTACGTTTTTTTCATGTAAACATAGCGATTTTAGACCAACTCTGGCTGACAATGTTACTTACGCATTTTTCCTCTCCAGGTTCTGGAGGTTGCCTTTCAGGTTATTGTAGGCAGACGCTCTGGCCTTCAAGTCATTGTCAATCTGGGAGACTTGCTGTGCAGAGGGCAATAGAGAGGCAGAATTAGGGGCGAAAGGGAAGACAGAGTGAAAGAGACATAAGACACTAAATAAATACATGTTGAAAATTATTTATTTTTGATTAAAAATCCATGTTGAAAACATTGTTATTTTCTCTAAAAGAGACATAAGACACTACAAAAATCAATGCTGAAAATAGGGGGTCAAAGTAGCATATCTTTAAACACAGACACAAGTATGTTTATTCTTATTTTCTCTCTTACTTTTGAGACGATCTCAGAGATGTTCTTTAGGGATTGTTTGATGGGGTATTTGGCCATGTCCCACTGGAACCGTGTTACGTAGGTGATCAAATCCACTGTGCAGGAAAACACAACATAATCATACTCAGGAATTCTGTAAATATATTCTGTAATATATTAATATAATAATATATTAATATATTGATATACCTCTGCTACCATCTGTAACCGAAATAAATAGTTTGGAAGATAATGTGAGCATTGATGTGTTGCAAAAAGATATTAACACAAAAATTGTTGCTGGGGAAGCTAAACACTGTACCAAATAGATCATTTTCCAAACTGAACTCCATCTGAGATGCATTACATCATTTTTAAAAAGTGCTTATTTCACCCCTAACATATTTAAAGTCACATTACAACACTTCAATCAATATCGAGCACCAAATGGACCTCCTGGAAAATACTATCTGAGAAATCGTCAGCGCGTAGATTAGCTAAGTGACCTATTCACCTCCGTTGGCCAGAAGGTTCTCCTGGACTTTGTCTCTACTGTCCTCCAGGACATCTGCCATGTACTGGGCCACCTTCTTCACAACCCTGCAGAGAAGGAGTATACACAAACACATTTATGCATTTATACACATACACACATAGACATACACACACAGAGACACACAGACACACATAGACACACATAGACACACATAGACACACACATACACACGCACAGACACACACGCACACACACACACACACACACACACACACACACACACACAATCATTCAAATGTGGTTCCATTTTCGAGCCATAGTGTCATTGGCCTTGAAAAAAATGTATACTTTTTTTTCCGGTTTTACTAAATGCAATAGAATGCATGACTAACTGTTGTGGTAATAGCACTGCATGTTTTTTTAGAATGAGAGAGTCCAGAAGCAATCCAACAGGACACATGACTATAAGCCTATACTGTATGGTAAAAGTTGTGATAGGATTATGGGGGGGGGGGGGGGGGGTTCTTAAAAAACGTCCTGCTTCATGAGGTGTCCCCAGCCCAATACACTTAGAGAACCCCTTCTTTAAAGCATTGCAGACAGACAGAGTGGACCCTGACATGATTGTATCCGTTTGGACTTTGGAGTAAGGCACAAGCACAAGATCTCACTGCACACTGATCTCAATCAACACCCACATACCCTTCCACAAAGGAGTCCAGTTTGGCCAGCTCATCAGACAACCCCACCAGAACATCCAGCGTTCCGACCTGTTTCATGTGACATGAGAAAAATAAGTCACCACACAACACACAAACCATCACACAGGCATTCAAGCAGGCATTCCCTTAGGCAGCTACAAGGGGGCTACATGGGGCCAGGGGGCTTTCTGCACTAGCCTTGGACCTTATAGTCGTACAACATTTTACCTCTAAACACCACCCCATGTAGTTCTAGGAAGCTTTTCACTGTTGATAAATTCGACCTTAAACTATACTTTGTTGAGATTGTTAAAACCATCCTTGTAAATAAACCATCTCTGTATCCTTGAGATGTTGAACAGAGGCACTGTGAAAGGCTCAATAGCACAACACCCCAACTCTTTGGCCTACCTTAAGATCAGGGATGTTGAATTTGTTGTTGGTGGAGAGGTTGTTGGTGCGTGTAGTGGCCATGTTCATCTTGTCCCATGTCTGCTGACATGTCTTGTCCCCAGGAGCCGAAATCAACCAGAACTCAGTCATGGTCGTTTGCTTCCTCTGTTCTAAACCTACTGTAAAATGACAATAAAAAAAACTGTAAGCAAAGGAAGGCCTTCCTCATACATATCCTTCTGCGCATTCATGTCAAACTGCTATTGGCTTATAAATTATAACGATTCACGCAATTCACAAATGACACCATATATCAGCTATACCATATTCATTATCCTCAATTGTTCCATTTCCCCATTTCACATTTCTGGAATGGAATGGTCACGAGTCTCGTCATCGTTAACCAAAAAAAAAAAAAATGACGGTCATCGCTGACTGGCCTTTGCTTGGCCACGCGAAACAAGCTTAGAAGTAAACCACAGTGCTACACAGTGCAATAGAATTATCCTTACATAAATCGTGTAAAATAACAGACCCTTACTACAAGTCTTGACAGGAGCTCCAATGCGTAAAGCTGCTACCTGGCTGTCACGACTGTAAAATACTGGTGAATAGATAAGACAGAAAGCTTACCAATATGGTGTATGAAGCTGTTTCAAACGTATACTTTACAAAGAAATGTAGCACTAACTGTAATAGTCAACACATAATGCTGAAATGATCAGTCTGTTGTTTTAGAGGACCTTCAGAATCATCACAGTCAGCTGATCAGATGAATAATAGTACGGCTGCGCAAAGAGATGTGCGCAGTGCCTCTTGTTCGCCAACTTTGTGAGGCGGCAGCAACACCAATATAGAACCATTACTGCCACCTTCTGGACTAATGTGTATTGTCAGCAAAACTGCTCCATTTGTCAGATGTACATGCATGGAGCCTATTGTGGTAGATACCAAATATACAGTGCATAAGTATACCCCTGTCAGGCTATATGTACAGGACAGGTCTATGTCAGCTCTAAATATCTGACACAAATTTAGTCCACAAAACTAAGCTCTGTTGGTTTGTATGTGAATAATGAGTGATTAGTCCTTTTTTAATTCTCAGAGTACCACCACCCACCTGTGATATTTTGCTCGTTGCTTAGAGTCTTTAATTGCTACTACCTAATTGCTAAAAACAGTTAAAACTGCAACAGATAGAAATGCTTTTTTAACACTTCCAAGATTCATGGTGACAGTGGTGAGTTTCTGGTTATGTGTTTCATTGTTGCTGCTCGCAAAAGTACAATTTTGGTCTTATCACATGTTAACATACCACCAAATGCTGCCATGAGCCTGTGTTTATTTTAAAAATCCAGTTCAGACTCACTGTTGTTCCTGGCAATTTCTCAGTTTTTAAACAGTATCTTTTTCTTTAATATTCTAAGAAAACTGAAAGTTGAAGAACCTGAGCAACAGCTTGCATTTCTTCATCTCGTATGTGGATGCCTGTAAATTCCTCACGTGAGTCAGGTGCAGTCAGTGGTGGCCTCTCTGACAAATACTTTTTGCTTTGCTTTGTTTCGCTCTGAAGTATTTTATACGCAGAGTTACAGCTCTGATACAGTCCTTCATTCTATCAAAATAACAGCCCACTGCATTCACTGTCTGTGAAATTTTGTTGTCCATGTATTCTGATAAACACTTTTCAAATATCTTTTTGAGGAATTGTTCTTAATGATGCGGTTTTAGCAGGATAATTTGACCTTTCAGATAAGGTTGTAATTCTAGTAATGTCCACACAGCACACAGACAACCTACATAACTGTGTGACCTTTAAATCAAATCAGCTGCCAGTAAATATTTTCGTGTTATAACGGCTGCGTCATGTGTTTGTATCTATTTGCATTTTGTGTAATGTAATAGACTTCAAACATTTTTCATATATTCATTTATTTGCATCTTATTCTATAGGCACACTGAGGCCCTACAGTCAAGTGGCCTTTTCATACCAGATTAGAAAGTCTCTTCATGAAATGTGCAATGTTTCTACCATGTTAAATGTCTTACTCGTAGTCCAGGTTTTGGTTAATGGCAGTTTAAGCTAACATACTTTCCTTCCTTGCACTGTTATGAGTGTGTTATAAGTATCAACATTACATTGTCTTTGGGTCATGGTAATTAAATTGTTTTTATGAAGTGATTTTCTTCATTTACGCTTCTTGCTGACTGCATGTCTGTCTGTATGTGTTTCTTTGTGTGTGTGTGTGTGTGTGTGTGTGTGTGTGTGTGTGTGCGTGCGTGCACGTCTGTGTTTATTCGACTCCTGTGTAATGAGCTTATATTTGTTAAATTATATTCTCCTTCTTTGCTGAACAATAAAATTCCACAGTATAAAGTCTACATTGTTTTCAGGTTGTTTTTTCTTCTCTTTGAAAGAAGCATATTCCATTGTGTTTGACCAAGATTTGTTCTATTCATATGACCAGACATTCTTTCACAGTCATTCATGCAAGTAGGCCACAAAAAAAGCCTTTTCTTATAATTTCCTAGAAGTGTTGATGAGTTTGTGCAATTGCGTACTTTGTGTTCTTGTGACTTGTGATCCAGTAGCCTAAGAAGTTGTTTTTGTTTTTGTTTGTATTTTTTCCCTGACATCATTGGTCCACAGGGAACAGCAGGAACAATGACCAGCATAACAAATTATTCAGTAGCAGGTACATAGCAACAAGAACAAGCAAAAAAAAAAAAACACACACACAAATAAATAGATAAATAAATTCTGTATTTGTTTAGCCATCGTACATTAACCATATCCTGTTAACTATGTCGTTAAACATCTAAGCTTTCCCATAATTAGTGTCCATGCTGTCTTTTTTAAAGGCCTGGTCAAATTTGGGGCTGTCAAATTAGGCTAACAGGCTGTCCCCAAATATAGCACAACCTATGACAAACCGAGTCTTTCTTTGTCACTTCATGTATTAAAATAAGAAAACCCTGGTTTTAATAAACCATTTCTAATTCTTAGTTTTGCAATTATATTGTGTTTTAATGGTGCGGTGTAAAGTGACCCCATATTACGAAGGCACCAACGCTGGTTAAAAAAAAAAAAACAAGAACAGCACTGTGCACGGAAATACATATTTGGTAAAGCTCGGTGCGTCCTGTTGGAGCCACTGGGAGTGTGCGGCTTTACTGGAAGGTTACGCCTTCTCTACTCGTGGACTATCTCATTCTTCTTCAGACTCCGGTAGTGACAGCACGTCCGTACATTTCCTGCGTTCTTGGCACCCAGCCTTATGGCACAAACGGCGCTTTTTCTTTCTTATACCGGTGTCCCCACTACTCTTTAAAAATTCCGCCGAAAAAGAGAAGACGATTTTCCAAAACATTTTGGCCGTTATCTCACGTAAGTATGGTTTAAGGATCTCATCTTCAATTTCGTCCATCTAAACGGAGGTTGCTGGAGGGAACGTTTCTTACAACATGGCGGAAAGAATTACATGAGCTAGCGCAAGGTAGTGATGGTAAGCACTGAGAGTGCTAAGACAGGCGGTGTTTTGCTTATGTATCATGTGTAGAATTACACTGGAATTGTAAATTGATGTTTTAAAATGTTTTGATATGGCAGTATGTCTTATACTACTTTAGCTTATACTGTTTGTTTCAAAACAATCGTGATGTTTCAGAAAGCAAGCTGTTGGTTAGCTAGTAACATAGCCTAGCCTGTGAATGGGCCTCCCAGTCGTTGGCAACACATTTCGATTGATTCAGTTGGTCAAAACCGCATTACTTAGGTTCAGTTCGTAAGGGACAACATTTATACGCCTAACGTTAGATACTATTTTGGGATTATTAGTTTTCGTATGGTATGCCGGCGAAACAACGTCTGTTTGGTATGACCATAACAGTCGCCCATTCATCGTAACTAATTTATCATGTGTATCAGACCTTAGCTATCAGGAGTTGTAATGTTTCATGAGTTGATTTCCTCTACCGCCAAATGCTGTCATGAGCCTGTTTACGTTAACCAATTTGTATAAAATGTTACATGACGTCAGTTTTATTTTTAAAAACTCCAGTTTGAAAACCCCCGGGTTGTGGATTGATTCATTGTTGTTCCTTATTTATGTTGGGCTTAGTAAGAACGACTGTTGTTTAGCCTTGTGTTGTGTTACCTTGTGTCTGCTTTGAAAAGGTGACCTGAAAACAACGTGTATATGTTTGCCTCAGCGTCCTGTCACTGAATGACCAACATCATACCTCTCCATTAAACTTTAAACTGCAGTTCACAGAGTTACTTAACGTATTGATTTGTGGCGCAGCAAATTTAGATCAGACTGTCCCCTGGTTCATAATGGGTACACCCTGTTTATTTCTGAGGCCATGTGTCAGTGAGTGAAGTTGATGTTTCGTGAAGCATTTGTCCTACATTGTGTCCACTGGGCAGCACAGTGTGTCAAAACTTGTCCAGAACAGAACCCCACATACAGCCCTCTTTCTTTCCTCTGTACCACTGACTGATAGGCTTCTTTGAAACTGTTGTTTGGGCTGAGGTGGTTAAAATGTGTGTGTTTTTTTTCCTCCTCGTCCACAGGGCTCCATTCTCTCTGTACGAGTGTTTAAGCGCTACCCAGAAGGCCTAGGGGAGGTCCTCTACCGCGAGCAGTTCGATTTCAACGCCGAGCCACCTTGGGATCCTAGCTGATAGCGGGAGAGGACCATCTCCCATCTTGTCCATGTAGGTGGCCTCATGCTTTACGCTCATGTTTACCTCTTTTTGTGTTTACATTTATGGTGTTTGGCACATGTCTGCTTTTTGTTTTTCAAAGCTATGTACAATACTAAACACACCACAGTAGATCCTTTTTTTGTTTTTCAAAGCTACCTACAATACTAAACACACCACATGGTTAACAAAAAAATACTTGGCTAAATTTGAAAACACAACTAAAACATTTTTGGAAAAATGTAAACATAACTTGTACTGTAAACATAACTTTCGTAGGTTAGTAATAGTCAGAAACTGTGTGGGCCTATAGCACGCACATGCATCCGCCTCAAGTAGTCTGGGTGCTGGACCAAAAAGCAAAGTCAAAAACAGAAACAAAGTCCGCAGCACCAGTGCTTACTCTGTGTTCCTTTACACCTCTGTCAGTTTATGTCCTCCTATTGTAAGTCGCTTTGGATGAAAGCGTCTGCCAAATGCAATGTAATGTTCTCCCACAAAGAGTTTTTAATAATTTATGATGTTTTGGGCATGCGTCCTTCATCAGTAATAATAGTTCAGAAACATTTGATCTACTTCACTGCCAACAAATATGAGACACAGGCTAATAATTAACTAGACTGCATTCCCGCAGAAAATGCAAAAAGTGTGCTTGCAAATATGCGTGCCAACATTCCGCCATTCATTTTCAATGGGCCAAAAAGTTGCAGAAAAACGACAATAACGGACGAACGACAAGAGGTACGGTATACCGAAATGTAGGCGGTCATGTCCAAACCGGGCCGGTCGTTTTAGAGTTGGAACGGTGTCTCTATCTCCAAAGCCTGAGGACTAGTAGCGTCTTCAAGATCTGGTCTAGGAGAATAATAATAACTAGACTGCATTCCCGCAGAAAATGCAAAAAGTGTGCTTGCAAATATGTGTGCCAACATTCCGCCATTCATTTTCAATGGGCCAAAAAGTTGCAGAAAAACGACAATAACGGACGAACGACAAGAGGTACGGTATACCGAAATGTAGGCGGTCATGTCCAAACCGGGCCGGTCGTTTTAGAGTTGGAACGGTGTCTCTATCTCAAAAGCCTGAGGACTAGTAACGTCTTCAAGATCTGGTTCAGGAGAAGAAGAATAATAAACGGGGAGATAACAATAAGTGTGCTCTGCAAGCACACTTAATAAACGGGGAGATAACAATAAGTGTGCTCTGCAAGCACACTTAACTAGGTACAAACTAAAAACATGCGTCTTTGAAAGACTTCAAAATTTCATGTGCTTATGTCATCATAACAATGACAGAAAAAGTTTTTTCATTGTAACAAAATGAAGGACAGTCAGTGAAGACTTCACTCACTCACTCACTCACTCACTCACTCACTCACTCACTCACTCGCTCGCTCGCTCGCTCGCTCGCTCGCTCACTCACTCACTTACTCACTTACTCACTTACTTCAGTGTTGTTCTTGAGTAAGTAGAAATGTTTAACCAGTAGTTTTAAAACTAGTAAGGGAATTAGCTAGGGGGGGAAAAAACTGTGTCTTATGTAATTTTCCGCCCTCAGCCCTCTGGAAGTAAAGCTTCCTCTTATTTCTCAGCTCAGTTCAGAGTTGTTTTTCCCCTTTTCCCTACAGCGTGCAGCACGTCTAGTAAGGAAGCCAGAGTCTAGTATGGTGGAATATTAACTGACAGGCCGCTTTGGATAAACGCGGGCATAATGCCGGCTAATTCCATCAAATGCCCTCCTTGTGAGCCCCGTCGCCAGCGGGATCAACGGTGATTGGAGCTAAATAAACAGCCGCTGTCCGCAAACGCCGCTGCCCGAAGCCCCATGTTTTGACAGGGGCCTTGGGGGCCTTAGGGTGGGCATCATAGTAGCCATGTGATCCCCCCCCCCCCCCCCCCCCCCTCAGTCTGGGTCTCTGGATCGCTGACTTTACTCCGCTCCACTCCGGGCATTCCCTACGTAGGCCCTCTGTGTTTGTGCCCTTTGTATGGCCCGAAAAATGCCATATTTAAGATTCTTAGCCAATCGGAGAGCCTAAGAGTGTAAAAAAAAAAGAAATTGAGTTGTTCAGACTGATGACGTGCGAAAGATTACTTGTGGAATGGCATGAAATCTTGTGGTATGCTAAAGTGACACTGCTGAAAGAAGCTAGTTGTAATATTGTGTCGTTTTGTTTGTTACTATGTGGTTTTCTTGTCCGATGCAGTTTGTTGCATAACTGTAGGACGCAAAAGGCAATAGATCACCTGCGAACTGGCATGAAACCCTAGTCATACGTTAATATGTAATGTATATGTGTATGTAATGTATAATATATATGTAATAAGACCCTAGTTGTAATTCCTATAGTAATTGTTTCTGTCTTGTTTTTCTTCTTCTGCAGTTTGTTGCATAATTGTAGGACCCAGCAGGCTCGGTAAACTCCCTTTATGATCGTTGGATTTGCGGAATACGGTTGAGATGAAAGGATATACAGATGAACCCAACTACACCATTGAACTACTGGAGGCAGGAACGACCATCGAAGACGTCATCGATAACCACATTTATGAGCAGGCTTTGGTGAGGAGACAGAACGCATGCACGCACGCACGCACACACGCACACACACACCCACAGCCTCATACATGCACACACCCTCATACATGCACACGCACACACACACATTTATGAGCAGGCTTTGGTGAGAGGACAGAACACACACACACACACACACACACACACACACACACACACACACACACACACACACACACACACACACACACACACACACACATACACACACATACACACACACACACACACACACACACACACACACACACTACTTCATCAGAGCTACTTCATCAGATGTCAGTACATTGGAGTATCCAATTCTGTCCTGATTTCCTGATTATGTTGTCTCTTCTGGGTACACGCTACATCCCTCAAAACAGCTTTTTGTTTCTTTATGTCGTCTCAGTTTACATTCACTGTCCTGACAGAACCTCTAGTGAGGGCTGTGTTCAGATCAGTAACACAAACTCCATAGAAACGTGCTGTTTGAGAAGATGACTGACATGACCACCTAACCGTCCTCTAATTGTTGTGGCTCGGCCTGCAAACTAAAAAAATACGTTTGTATTCGCGTAAAAAGAAAGTGTTTTCTGAGGAGATGGCTAACTAACTCTAGGCTAAAATCAATACGTTTTTATCTGCTTTAGGAAAATGCTTTTTTGAGGGCACGAATATAACTTATAACTCTCCTTCTCGTTGCATTACACTTATTTGACGCTCTTATCCAGACCGACTTGCAGTTATTTAGGTAGAGGTATGGGATTCGAACCTGCAACCTTCCAGTCCCAAGACCAGCTCTCTAACCACTAGGCCACAGCTGCCCCAAGTTGTAGTGCATTTTGGAGATTTGTATTCACTTCATAACACAGTAACTTTTTGACATGTTATCATAACTAACGAGCTCTATCCTCCTCCCCTCCTCCCTGTCGTGGGTGGCGCCCCCTGTCTGCAGGCTGAAAAGAATGCATTTGTTGTGGCCGACCTTGGGGCCCTGATGCGGCAGCACGTGCTGTGGCAGAGCGGCATGCCCCTGGTGCGACCCTTCTACCCCGTCCGGTGCAACAGCAGCCCCGCCGTCATCGAGGTCCTGGCTGCCCTCGGAGTCGGCTTCGTCTGTGCAAACAAGGTGAGTCAGTGCTGACTATGTATTTTTTTACCCAGAATTCCCTGGGCTGGTATTCCTGGAAGTAGGTTTAGTCAGTTCAGTTACCTGGATACCTGGGAACTTGGAGCAGGTGGTAAAGTTGTCAATAGAGGGGGATCCTGCTCCTTGTAAAACAAAGCCATGTGGCTCTTCTGTTAGGAGGTTACCACTTATTTGAGAAACCTTATCTGGGTTGGTTACTCAACCATTTACTTGGAACACCCCCCATGGAGCAATAGTGTAGGCGAAGTCTTTTTTTTTTGGTTTTGTTTTTTTGGATAGATTTAGTTTGGGCCCTTTAAAAATCTAAATTACAGGTTGTGTGCGCTTACTCAAAGATTTAGTTTCTTTCTGTCTTCTTATTGTTGCTGTTGCTGTTTTCTCAGGCTGAGGCTGCACTAGTATTAAACCATGATGTCACCCCCGACAACATCATCTGGTCTGGCGCATGCAAGCAACTCGCTCACCTCAAATACGCCGCCAAGAACGGCATCGGCTACCTGGTGTGTGACAACGAGACTGAACTGTGCAAGATCGCCCGAGCTCACCCTAGTGCCAAGTATGTTTGGCCGTTTTTTTTTTACAGTTCTAGAAGGCTGATTTGAATACAGTTCTAGAAGTATGTTTGAATACAGTTCTAGAAGGATGTTTGAATACAGTTCTAGAAGTCTCTATGTCTTGATTGACACCTTTTAAACTAACATTTAGTTTTCAATGGGGAAAAAAATGTGATTTGAATTAATAAACAACTCAGAGTGTAGCTCTCCTTTACATGTTTTTAAAAGTAGGACATAGGGCACAACTGTCATAAAAACTAAACAGATATTCTATCCAACGTTGGCAAATTCTTTGGGGGATGTTGTGAATGTGCCAATTAAAAAAAATATTACATTGTTACAGTGACCAGAATCAAAGTCTGGATTCAGCACTTTTTTTTTTTAAGCTTTCTTCATTATTGCGAGATGGGGCAAGCCCTGGCAGAGGTCTACGCTCTGTCTCTCTCCAAAAGTTTCTCTAATTTATTTACTATTATTTTCTCCCCCGCTGTGTCCAGGCTGCTGCTGCAGGTGTCTACGGAGCCGCATGCGGAGGAGGCCAGCCTGTCGCTGGGCTGCTCCCTGAAGAGCTGCCGGCACCTGATGGAAATGGCCAAAGAGCTCGGCGTGCAGGTGGTCGGAGTCACGTAAGTCCCGTCTGTGTACAGTACTGTGTACCACCTGGCTTTACTGTTTACTGTTGTTGTTGTAGTATTTAGGTGATGCTTTCCTCCAAAGCGATGTAAAATACTAAATAGAGAGAGATATGGAAATGGAGAAATAGATCGATGAATACCTACCTACCTACCTACTGCCTACTCTATACAAAGCACAATGAATTTATAGCTGCCCAATTCAGTAGAATTAAAAGAAAGAAAAAAACGGTGTACAGGGTGTCCACAAAACACTCCCTGATTTCACGATGTTATGATGTCTAAACTAATTCAGATATACTGATAAACATTTAACTCTAACAAGTTATTTCATTTTTTGAATTCCACAGAGTTGCAAGGAAATCTAAAAACCTATTTGAAATCATGGAGTGTGTTATGGATAACACCTGGGCAAATTTTAAAATATAAACAATATATTATAGGAACAAGCATAAACATAACTACAAAGTCTGAAAGACGACTTAAGTCTCCTTTTCCTCTGGAGCTCAGTTTGATCATGGTTATCACCACTTTGGCCAGTCAAATGTTTTATAATGTTTTATATGAGCCTCGATAAGGATATTGTGTGGGCGTAGGGCATGTGGACTTCACTCTGGAGTAATCGCAGTAGGCATTTTGAGACACTGCTCTTGTGTTAACATCATGTCGGGGTGTTGCTTCACAACTCCTGTCCAGACAGATGATGAAAGAAGATTGGCAATCAGCAGATGCTTTTACTTGCACTGAGAAATTAGAGTTGTAACTGACTTCTATTTTTAGGTTTTTTAAGGAATATGTTCATTCTAATAAAACAGTATTTATAAACAGTATTTAGAGTTGTAGACCCTCATGTCTTAGACTGTGAAATGAATAGCCTTCGACTGTACTAACAGAATCCAGAGAAACTCATGTAGAATTCTACATTACTATAAACCAGACAAGAACCACTGTTTTTTCTATCTGTGCAGCAAGGGTCCTTCCTTGCAGTTGCTTCTTCTGTTCTTCCACAGTAATAACTGTCTAATAAAGCCATTTATGTCTGTCTGTCTGTCTTTGCAGATTTCAGGTACCAGTCCCTTGCCAGGACCATCAGGCCTACACCCATGCCCTGTCTGATGCCCGCTGTGTGTTTGACATGGGGGTAAGTGTCCACTGGAGCTGGTTAAAAATAAATGAATAAATACATAATAAGCAGTATTTTTTTTCTCTGCCTAGCAATGCACATTGTAATAATCTGCATTGATTGCAAGCAATAGACTCTTGAAGGGCATTTGACAAAGTACTGATGTCTGCAGTAGTTATGGTTTCATCTTGTAATGTTGGCTGAGGTGAAAATAAGCCTGTGATTCAAAGGAAGTGTTATAAAGTTAATTTCCAGTCTAACCTCAAAATATGCACTTACTGCCTTTTTGCTTACGTACTCAAGGAGCCTGCAGTGATGTGTTATAAAGCATCTTGTGCAGTTTGTTTAAAACACCTGAAGGAAGTAGTTAGTTATTACTGTGGCATAACTGTAATTGATACAGCTTACTCATTGTGTGTGTGAATGAGTCAGTGACTCTTACCTGAGGGCCACAGGTAGTTTATCTTTCGCATTGTGCCGTCCCTGTGTTGCAGGAGGAGCTTGGCTTCCACATGAACATTCTAGACGTAGGTGGAGGGTTCAGTGGTTCTGAAGCCCAGCTGAAACAGGTGAGTTATGTAACGCTTAAACATTACCGAGAGCCCTGGGCACAGTAACAGTAACAACCTTTGTCCAGGCGGTGGCATGGATAGCTTTGCCACGGGTCATTTCACATCTACTTCACCCCCCTCTTGTCCTTACTCGTGTTTCCCTTTCCTTGTCGCCCACCGCAGATCCATGCTGCTATGAAACCCCTGCTTGAGGCGTACTTCCCACCCATGTCTGGAGTGAGTGTCATCGCGGAGCCCGGAACCTTCTACGTGTCCCCCGCTTTCACCCTGGCCGTCAACGTCATCGCCAAAGAGGTGGTGGCGAGGGATCGCCAGGACCAGCTCGAGAGTGAGTAGTCTAAAGTCCGACATGTACACTTGATCCCCAAAGTCCGGCTCGTTTGACCAGTGTGATCGCTTCTTTCTGTACTGGGGCACAATATGATAGTATGCTTGGAAGAGGTGGACTTGGGTATGGTATGCATGTAGTGTGATCACAAAAGTGCCTGAGAACAGTTAAGAGTTCCATTGAACAATTAAAAGAGATTGTAAAGAATTCTGTTGTTATGGTAGTAAAACATGGCAGTTAGACAAAGATTCTAGAACACAGCAACTCAACCGTGCCCGGATACAGTTTGATGTTATACAATGTGAGTGTAGACCAGGGACCAGAAACAACCGTACTCCAGCACGGTACGGGTGAAACGTCCCCAAGTAGCAGTCTTCATTTGGGGGAGGGAGTAGAGTTTCACCCTTAAGGGATTCACCCTGAAGGAGGAATGAAAGGACGCTTCAGATATGTGCTTTCTGAGTTTGCTTACAAGCCTAGGGGAGCCGTACTTTTCCACCTATTAGACTGATGTCTGGGGAATTTGTATCTGTATTCCCATGAGGTTTTCCTTCTCTTCTCCGTTCCCTTTCATCTTTGCATAAAAACCGTCAGTGTTATGGGGCTCTCTGGCACAGGCACAGACACGCTTTCTCCCCGTTCATCTGAAACATGGGAACTTCTTGTATCGTTCCACTCCCTCAATCAGAAACAGATATAATATAATATGTAAGCGTTTAGTTGTTATCTTCATTCTTTGGCATAATAATGGTAATGTAAGGGAACCCATTTGGCATGGCTACAAACAAGTTTACCCCAATTTCATTTTAAAACATTCTGACTTTTTGTATAGTTTCATTTCCGGATCTAAATATATTATACGTGTGTGTTTATGTGTGGCTAGGTGTAGGAGAGCTTGTGGTTGTGTCAGTGAATGATTTGTCTTTTTGTATTGTATTGTTTCTGTGTGTTACTTTAAGAAGACTCCCCTTGAAAATGAGATTGTGCATCTCAAGAGGCTTACCCTAATACATAAATAGTAAAACTTATATTCAAGTATAACTGACGTAATGGTCTTTGTTTCTCACAGAGACTGACAAGTTCACCCCCGATGACGAGCCAGAGTTCCTGTACTACATGAGCGACGGCGTCTACGGCTCCTTCATGGGCAAGCTGCTGGGAGGCTCCATCCCACACCCCTCCGTCCACAAGGTCAGAGGTCAACTCTGTGGCGAGAGCACAGAACAGTTATATGTTGGGCTAATCCAAAATGTTCACCATATGTTAAATATACAGTACACAACACACATAGTGTAACACACACTGTTGTTAACGCTGGACTTCTCTGTGCACAAGGTCAGAGGTGAACTCTGTAGAGAACATACAGAACAGTCATAATGTTGGGCTAATCCAAAATGGATTCACTGGTTAACCCTATAGTGCACAATACACATAGTGAATCAGCCAGTGCAACTGACACACTATAGTTAACGGCTGGACTTCTCTGAGCACAAGGTCATAGGTCAACTCTGTGAGGAACATACAGAACAGTCATATATTGTGCACTATATGGTTAACCAGTGAACCCATTTTGGATTAGCTCAACACACATAGTGAATCAGCTAGTGCAACCGTCACTATAGTTAACAGCTGGACTTCTCTGTGCAGAAGGTCATAGGTCAACTCTATGGATAACGCACAGAACACTCATATGTTGGGCACTATATGGTTAACCAGTGAACCCATTTTGGATTAGCTCAACACACATAGTCAATCAGCTAGTGCAACTGACACACTATAGTTAACGGCTGGACTTCTCTGTACACGAAGTCAGAGGTGAACTCTGTGGAGAAGGTATGGTTAGGGCTGTGCAGTGCAGTGACTTTTGTTCTGGGTTGTTTGCTGAATGATACACACACAACCCACATGTAGGGAAATGGTACAGAGGACATACAACAGGGCTGTGCAGTCAGGAACGTACAGTACTAACTGTTAGCTGCCAAATACAAGATGTTCACTTGTTTATCATATAGCGCACTGCTGGGTGTCCCACAAGTCTGAACCCCTAGGGGGGGAATAAACAAAAACATTACAAAAAAATAATCCCAAAAGCTATTACATAATGTGTACATAGGTTATTACATAATGTGTTTAATTATTGTGTGTGACAACAGTGGACACTTCATGTAAAGACACAGTCTCCACTGCTACAGTCCTTAGGCATGGACAGGATTTACCAGTAGCATTATTAAAAATATATATATTACATACCCCTATGGGCCCAGATGTACTGTATGAGAGGGTCTGTACGTAGGGAAACATCTACTGCAGCTGACAAACTATTTAGTGAATGGGTGGACGTGTCAGACCGATTAAAGCAACACTACAGCACTTTTCCTCTTTGGTTGACCTGCAGGTTGGAAGTGGAATTGTGTCAGTTTATGTGTCATTCGAACTACAGGTCAGAGCGACCCGCTTCTGCAAACTTGCATAGTGTGGCTATAGGCCATGAAGGGACACAAAGGGAATTCAAAAGTGCCGTTCACCCTGCTATGAGTTAATGAGCCACTAAAACATTTTCGGAAACATTACTTTAAGGTTGAAAAAACTGCTCAGTGGGTGGTGCTTTAAACACACCCCTGAAGGCTGCCATACTGCCGCAGGTTGAGTCCAGCACAAGTCCAGTCAAGTCATGTCAAGTTTGTTTGTATAGCGCATTTCATACACAAAGGCAGTTCAATGTGCTTACCAAAAATAAAAGCAAAGACCAATATAAAAGCATAAAAGATTAAATAAGTGTAAAATAAGTATAAGGTAAATAAAAAAAAACATATTAGAGAAAGGCAAAGAACAATCTGTAAGCATAAACGATAAGAGATAAAATAATAATGATAATAATAATGATAAATTAATGAATTAATTAAAGGTAAATCACTAGCAGAAGGCATCTAAGAACAGTTTGGCTTTAAGTTTAGAAGTGATGCAGACCATGGGTCAGTAGTACTCATCATAGTTCTGCAGATCATCTCAGCCTTGTCTGAGACAAATTGTAGGGAAGTGAAAACTGCTTTGCTTATCTGCTTTCTGTGGATTCAAACACATGACTGTCATGTTGTCTGTAGGTTAGCTAAAATGAAATGTCTGTGTTTGTATTCTGTGTTGAAGTTCTGTTGTTGCTGTCACTGATTTTAATCAGTTAAATTCCAGAGAAGGTGTGTGAGTTTAGTGCAAGTCTGTAAAGATCCTCATTCATCCAGGTCGTGGTAATCAAAAGAGCCAAGTTGTAGGCAACTGGACGTCCAAAACAAGTCTGGCTGCCTACAACTTGGCTCTTTTGATGAGTTTAGTGTAAATCCAAAGGGGGTGCCCAAGCTCCTTCAGAACTTACTGACTTTAATGTAGCCATTTCAGTAACTTTTTAATTTGTGACCATGAAAGGAAGGTCATAGTGTCTTTGTGGCTCTCGTGACTCATGACAAAAAAAGGGAAACCCAAGGGCTCACTAAAAAAGGGAAAAGTTCATTCACTCCCTATCCTAGTACACTATGTAAGGGAAACCTACCGGTGTTACTCACACCCCATAATAGTACACTGTGAAGTAAACGAATACTGTAGACATTTCAAACACAACACAGAACTCATTGAGGGAACATTCTCTGTGTGTGACTCTTAACCTGCTATACAGGAGTCTGAAATGTCAGCTGAAGTGAAGTGGTGTTGTGGGCAGGCAGAGCTTTGACTAATAAATCATCTACCAAGATGCCATTGGCAGGCTGCCCTAATCCGTCGCAATTTATTATTCTGGTTGAAAGGGTAGAATGCGAAGCCAAATACTGCACTTACCTATAGCTGAGCATGTCGAGTTTGTGGTGTCTTGTCAATTGAGGGATTATGTGTTTAAAGGTTTGTGTCAGGACTAATTTGTTAAACATAATGTGAAGTTTGAGGCACTTGGCCTTCTGGGTAAAACGGAAATGCAGATGATTTTCACATGAAACGTGAAGGTGTAGTGAAGACTAATCTTGTCAGCTGAAACTAATGTGCTATGCAGACATCGTATAGGGGAGGGTGTGAATTGCGTGTGAAGTGGCAGACAGCATACCACATGGAGTAAAACAAAGGCTATGATGACCTGTAAGGAATGTTCCAGACTAACAGCTCTGCATCATGAAGATTCTCATTCATCCAGGTCATGTTAGTCAAATGAGCTAAGTTGTAAGCAGCTGGACTTTTTTTTAGTAGCTTGAAGACATTTTACCTTTCATTCAAGAAGGCTTCTTCAGTTCTGAGATGCTTACAACTTAGCTCATTTTACTGCCCATATTACTACCCATACCATCTTGACTCTCACTCCTGTTCTGTCTCCCCCTGGTGCCTGTGTATGTAGACAACAAGAGGATTGCACATTGTCCAACTACTACCATCATCTTCGCACAACCACTGATTCAAAAGCCACACGACCATGAATGCACATACTGTAGCCGACGTAAAAGTGTTACAGGAAACAACTTGGCTAGTGGCAAATCAGACAAAAAAAAAAACCAAAAGAGGTATTGACTCTGTGATGGAGTCTATCACTAGAGTTGTGGGTGTGCTCTTTGGCGTTGCGGTCAAAGCTCACGTTTGGTACTCGGGTTTAAAAACCCGGTGGGGTGACTTCTTCTCCCCTTTGCCACAGACTCTTGACACTCGTTTTTTTTTTGTTCTGTCTCCCGCAGACATCCATGTACATGTAACACTCTTGTTCTGTCTCTCCCTGGTGCCTGTGTAGACAACCAGAGGATTGCACACATTGTCCAACTACTATCCATCTTCTTTTCCCAATCCGACTCTTTTGACACTCTTGTTCTTGTCTCCCGTAGACATCCATGGTACCGGAGGAGCTGGTGTTCTCCAGCAGCCTGCTGGGCCCGTCCTGTGACCCGCTGGACCTGGTGCTGGAGCGCTGCCTGCTGCCGGAGCTGGGGGTGGGGGACTGGCTCGTCTTCGGGGGCATGGGGGCCCTCGGCTGCGCTGAGCCCGCCTCCCTCGCCAGCGACACCGACAGGCCGCCCGTCTACTACACCATCGCCACAGCGGACTGGTACGTGCTCTTTCTCTGTCTGTCTCTGTCCCTCTCCCTCTCCCTCTCTCTCTCTCTCTCTCTGTCTCTCTCTCTGTCTCTCTGTCTGTCTGTCTCTGTCTGACTATCTCTCTCTCTACTATACTATCGCCACAGCAGACTGGTACACGCACCGCTCAAGAAGCTGCTGAAGGATCTCTGTTTGTTTGATTGTTTATCTGTCTGTCTGTTTCTCTCTCTCTCTCTCTCTCTCTATCTATCTATCCATATCTATGTCTATCTGTATCCATATCGATCTCTATCTCTATCCATATCGATCTCTATCTCTATCTATCTCTGTCTATATTTATTTTGTTTGGTCATTTATTCATTCATTCATTTTCTGTTATATTTAAAATGTAAATACAATGTACATAGACAATACATAGAATTGAAGAAAAATAAATATAAAAAATTACCAATAACCCCACCTCTACCGCCACCCATATGGGAATAAACATTTAAAAGACAAAAAAGAACAAAAACAACAATGTAGCAGTCTTCAGCAAATCTTCAGCCCAATTGGTTTTAGGTTAGAAGAATGCCTTGAACTGTGGCGATCTGTTTATTTTTCACAGATAGTCTGTGTTGAACTCTTGCCCTCAAGCAGGTAGATTTAGGACTATAAAGTCAAAGACAAACTGATTAAAGAGCAGAGTCCTTCTCGGGGCAGTTTATTTGTTTATGTATGTATTTATTTATTTATTTATTGAATCCCTATCAGCTGAGGCAGAGTGTGAATTACCCCTCCATAATTGGGTGGTACTTTTTTTTATGTTTTACATTACTTACATTAATATATCGTTACCCTCCAACCCTAATATTTTTGTCTGTTTGGGAGGTACTAGGTGTTGATTGGGGGGTACTGTACCCCCCAATACCCCATGTATTTTAAACTATGAGCTGGGGCAAATGCAGTAGCTATACTTCCTCAGGTCCCTGTGTGGTCATTCCACTATAAATTCCCAATTAGTACACTATAACCAAAGCTGCTCTTTTGAGAGCATTTGGAAGGGAATGTGTCATAAGTGGATGGACATGAACTGGAATGTGTGATTAATTAATTGTGTGATTGACTGTGTTTTTTATTGTTGTGTTAAACATTATTGTGATGGGGTTAATGAATCAGTGGTATTTATTGGTTTAGTGTTTTATGTATTGCTCTTTTATTTATGGCTTTAGTGGTTTTATTGACATTGTGGAATATGCTATAAAATGTCCTTGTTAGGTAAACAACAATGACTAAGTGTCTGTACATCTGTTATTGTATCATCTGTATGTTTTGATCGATGTTATCTATGTAGGGCATTTGATAACCAATTCCACTAAATACCCAATTAGTACACTAACGCTGCTATTTTGAGAACATTTAAAAGGGAAGATGCTATAAAATGTCCTTGTTATGTAAATAACAATGATGAAAGTGTCTGTGTATCTGTTCATTATTATCAATTGTATATTATACATCATCTGTATGTTTTGACTGATATTATCTATGTAGGGCAATTGCTGACCGAAGATTGATTGACCAATCATGTGTCCTCACAGGTACGACATGCAGGAGGCCGGCCTCCCTCTGGACTCTACCATGAAGAACTTCTCATTGGTCCAATACGGCATTTAGACCCCGCCCAGGCATTTAGACTCCGCCCAGGCAACGCCAGCTTATAATATTTAAATGTGATGTTTTGTAAGGTCCTCCTACCACCAACCAACCGGTGAGCGACCAAATTTGATTGGTCTTGCAACATTCCAGCTGTGGGTGGAACTAACACGGGATAAAAAAAAACACAAAAACAAAAAACAAACAAACGTGGTGTAACTGGGGAACATAAATGATTTGGTGTGCATACCTCAATTTCTCGATGTTCAAAAAAAGATGTTTCCGAGCTTTTATTTTGCTCTGTGCGAATAGAGCACGGAACACTGGGTAACCCCAACATTCTGAAACTACATATGCAACAAAATGGACGACTGTGGAGATGGATGACCCACTCCTGGGTTCTTTTCCTAATCGAATACAGTTTACATTAATGTTTGATTAATTTAATTTTATTACACATATATATTATATTACCTGTTTGGCAGTCCTGTAAATCAGTTGTCTGTTCAACACAAGGCAGTTTTATCTGTATTAAGAATCTCATGCGATTTCAAGAGAATTAGAATCATGAAATAACTATGTGCTGTGAACCATCAGTGTCAAGAAGAAAGCGATAATAACCACAAACCGTGATCCTTTTTTTTTCTTTTCTTTTTTTGATGTTATATGCATTGCGGGAAGATCACTTTTCCCAGGGTTTGTAGAACAGTGGAGAGAGGAGAGGGTGCAGACTAGATTGAGGCTCTAACTGCCAAATTGATTCTCAACAAAAAACATATGTTCTCATTACCTGCAGTGTGTCTCTTTAACAGTATTTCCCAAGGTAGTGATATGTTTTTTTTTGACCCCACTAGCACTCCTTGGTTTAGTGTGCTGTGATTGCCATGGTGACCTCAGAAAGGCTTTAGCTATGTGAGGGCGTACTCTTGTGGTGAAAGACATCCCTCCCTACTATAGGTACTTAACATCAGGCTCTCCCACTGGTCCGTTATGTGGAAGCCTAATATTAACGTAATTGTTTGGAGAAATATTGTCCCGACAAAACAATAATAACAAAAAAAAAACACTCATTTCTTTGTCTAACCACAGACTTACGGTACTTAACAACAAATCGACGACAAGTTTTATCAACAACTTCAAGTCTTTAGCACTGTTGGGTTTGCATCTCTTGTTAGTCTATTGTGCAGTTTAATGCCTAGTCAATGTAACTGTCCGTCCACTCCATTTTTTTGAAACTGCACCCTTTGAAAAGGTAATGTAAATGAAATCTGGCACTAATGGACCATAGCCTGTTTTTGACTGTAAAATTGTGCTTGTTATTGTAATGAAAGTGATTAATTTAATACATCTCAATGACTGAACACTTCCCCATGTCCTTGTGTCTTTTTAAATGACCATCAACACTTACCAACACTGTTATGTGACTTGCCAGGACAATGTCATGAAGATGTATGAAAATGAAGATGAATAATGCCATGAGTTATGTCATAGACTACCATGATATAACACCAGGTTAAACGACAACATTGCCAAACATTTGCATTCAAAGCACTGATATTTGAATTATGCAATCACATTGTAAAAAAAACATGAACAATATATCATTTTTTTAAAGTATGCCTAGAAATCTGAAGATTTTGATAATGTGTTTCAAGCGTTTCAAGCCATTTAAATGCCTGAATGCGCATGGCATACTTTTGTCGAATGAGGGCGCTCCTCTTCGAGCGTTTTGGTATAGTTATGGCTAACCACGAACAACATAAGCTTCAGACAGGAAGACTCCGCTAAACGGTGTAAACCAAGCACCATGGAATACAACAATATTACGAACAACCAGACAGATATTCAACAGTATCAGGTAATGTTTGATATTTGTGAAGTTACTGGAAGCCTGCTGCGTTGCCTTTAACTAACGTTATCGTAGGGGAGTTGACTTTCACCGTGTGTAACCCAAAGGCGACAAGGTAACAAAGAAACATTAGTAGGTTAGGTTAGGTTAAATATTACCCCGTCATAAAACGTTTGTTATACTGTGACTGCTCTTCAGACAGATGACAGTAATGTATTTCATGATAAGCGAATTATTAGCCAGCATTGTGTCATTACTACTATTACAGATGCCAAAAAAAGAAACCTAATGACGCTACGTCAGCTAACTTGTATGCAGTGCTTCAATGTATCACATTTAGCCCTAATTGTTTACCATAGTTCTAATCAATTGGTCCAGAGTTCTGAATTGACCTGCTATTTACGTTTTACTGCAGTGTCGTCTGCCATATCAGGCCAATTCGGCCATTGTTTTCATCGTAGACAGAAACGTCATCAAAGAGCTGCGGCTAGCTTAATCCTCTTGACCACCTTTCTCTTCACAAAATAAAAAATAAAATATGTTTTCTTGCATGGTTTTACCAGAACGGACACACAGGCAAAGATATGGACAAAATACCTGAAAACAAGGACACGGAAGATGAACCACTACTGAGAGAAAACCCAAGACGGTTTGTCATCTTCCCCATCCAGTACCCTGACATCTGGAAGATGTACAAGCAAGCCCAAGCATCCTTCTGGACAGTGGAAGAAGTAAGCTTAGCTCAAACGTTGTGTTTATTCTGTCCTGTCAGCAGTCTTGATTATACCAGCCGTATGTGCTATTCCTTTATACCTGGATAGTCTATAATTTCCTGCTGCTGTGTTTGCAGGTGGATTTATCCAAAGACCTGGTGCACTGGGACAGTCTGAAGCCAGATGAAAGGCACTTCATATCTCACGTGTTGGCTTTCTTTGCTGCAAGTGATGGTATAGTGAATGAGAACCTTGTGAGTCCCCGATTTTCCTTTATATTTGGTTTCATTTTCCTAGTAGTTCCTTTTCCAACAGTCTTTCTCATTTCTGTCAGAGATATTGTATGGTTGTTGCCAGGTGACATTCATCATCGTTAGTAACTAAGGTCACACCACTACTGCCACACCTGAGGTCACACCTGAGGTTTAACAGTGATGTCCATCTGGAACATTTGAACATCATTAGGTTAGGTTTTTTTTACTCCAGCCTCATTAAGTGGCAGCTGGCCGTTTTTGTTATCTCTTACCGTATTTTTATGAGTTCAATACATTGTTCAGGATTGTATTGTTGTTGTTTTATCGTCTGGGTCAGCCAGGGTAGAAACTGCCCACCCGGACCGCATGTCATTGCCTTGAAGGCTAAAATATAATACTATACATTTAATCATTTTGTAGCCTTATTCTGTTATAATACCTGCATACATGAGTAGTAACTTGAACTAGAGTGATCACTGTCTCTTCTCCCTGTCTGCCTTGAAGGCTAAAATATAATCCTATGCATTTAATAATTCTGTAGTCTAATTCTGTTATAATACCTGCACACATGTGTAGTAACTTAAGCTGGAGTCATAACTATCTCTTCTCCCTCTGTCTGCCTGACAGGTGCAAAGGTTATAATACCTGCATACATGGGTAGTTACTTTAACTAGAGTAATAAGTATCTTTCCTCCCTCCCTGTGTCTGTCTGACAGGTGCAAAGGTTATAATACCTGCATACATGTGTAGTTACTTTAACTAGAGTAATAACTGTCTCTTCTCCCTCTGCCTGTCTGTCTGACAGGTGCAAAGGTTATAATACCTGCATACATGTGTAGTTACTTTAACTAGAGTAATAACTCTCTTCTCCCTCTGCCTGTCTGTCTGACAGGTGCAAAGGTTTAGCCAGGAGGTTCAGCTCCCAGAGGCGCGCTCCTTCTACGGGTTCCAGATTCTCATCGAGAACGTCCACTCCGAGATGTATGGCATGCTCATCAACACCTACATCAGGGATCTTAAAGAGAGGTGAGAAGAGGTGACACATGCGCCTCCCTTGTTGTGACATTTCATTGTTGTGTCACGCAAGAGCCCGCATCAACGGGGCATTGCATTGTTGTGACATTGCATTGTTATGACACTACGCCATTTCACTATTGCATTCAATTACTCCGATGCCATTGGACTTCAAGAAATGCTGTCTTGTTTGTGACCTTGCCAAACTGTAAAGCACTTTGAGCTGCATCTTGTATGTATGAACTGTGCTATACAAGTAAAGGTTATTATTATTATTATTATTATTATTATTAACATCTTTATCTGGACTCTAGACACCTAAAACAGGCCTGAATACGATGTATACAGGTGCTGGTCATATAATTAGAATATCATGAAAAAGTGGGTTTATTTCAGTAAATCCATTCAAAAAGTGAAACTTGTATAATGTATACATTCATTTCACACAGACTGACATATTTCAAGTGTTTATTTTTTTCATATTGATGATAATAACTGACAACTAATGAAAACCCCAAATTGAGTATCTCAGAAAGTTAGAATATTGTGGAAAGGTTCAATATTGATGACACCTGGCTCTAATCAGCGAATTAGTTCAAAACACCTGCAAAGGCCTTTAAATGGTCTGTCAGTCTAGTTCTGTAGGCTACACAGGCATGGGGAAGACTGCTGACCTGACAGTTGCCCAAAAGACCATTGACACCTTGCACAAGGAGGGCAAGACACGAAAGTCAGTGCTTCAAGAGCCACCACGCACAGATGTATGCAGGACATGGGTTTCAGCTATCGCATTTCTTGTGTCAAGACACTCTTGAACAAGATACAGCGTCACAAGCATCTCGGGCTAAAGACAAAAAGGACTGGACTGCTGCCGAGTGGTCCAAAGATTCATGATATTCTAATTTTATGACCAACACCTGTATGTAGAAGAAATTGTCTAAAGTGATACAAGGCCTCAGAAGCCAAAGTCATACCTGATGTTTTTTGGTAGACTGTGACATGAATGTGGATGTAACATGAATGTCAAAAGCATGCCTGCCAACTGAATTTCACAGAATAATTCTGCATCTCATTTTTATACAGTTATTGCACTGATAACAGGTGACAGATGTGTCATATTTCAGTTAGCGCTGAAAACCACAGAGGAAAACATTGGCACAGTTTTTGTACGATCTCTGTTATCTCCAAGAAATGCCCCTAATGTTGGTGTCTCCATCTGTGTTTCTGTGCTGTCTGCTGTAGGGACTACTTGTTCAATGCTATCCAGACCATGCCTTGTGTGAAAAGGAAAGCTGATTGGGCTCTGCAGTGGATTTCAGACAGCAAATCAACCTTTGGTGCGTAGCGAAACTTACAGGAAATGCCATTCAATTTTAATGATGCAATGCAACAGCAATGCAATGTAACAATGTAATGAAACGCACTACATATATAAATGCTCATGTCCATAATTTCAATAAAAATCTATAGAAAGTGGATATTTCCAGAGTATTGTTATTACCATTTTAATTTATCATTAACTAAAAATTAGTTACATGTGAATTGACCTCTTATCTAATAAAAGTTAATAGCTGTAGTGGAAGACTACAACAAAGCTTAGATTCAAAAACATAGTAATGTTCTGAATATTAGAATATAAACATTCTCCTTTTATGATCACTTTACAAATGAGTAATATATGCTAATTTTCTAGGCTGTGAAACATGTGCTTCAAATAATTATAAATTAAAGATTGCTGCATTTTCAAATGAAATTTTGAACTTTTGGTTGCACCCAGTATTTGTCCATCATAGTTCTGGCAGAAGCTATAGTGACCTTTTACACAGGAGTCTTCACATTGAGCTTTTGCTTTTGGCAGGGGAGAGACTAGTGGCGTTCGCTGCAGTGGAGGGCATTTTCTTCTCTGGGTCCTTTGCTGCCATCTACTGGCTGAAGAAGAGAGGTCTGATGCCTGGACTCACCTACTCCAATGAGCTCATCAGCAGAGATGAGGTGGGAATGATGCATGTCAGAGAAAACTTTATATTGTTTTCAGAGTTTTCTTCTTCTTCTTAAAATCATAGTTTTCAAAGTATGAAACTATGGTTTTTTTTTTTTAAAGTCTATTTTCTCTAAGGAGAACACAAGGTCTAAATTGTTCTCTGTTGTTATAGTGAGATCCCACTTCACTGTGAAGAGCTTAGAGTGTCTTGTAAGGCACTATATACTTTATACTATATACCTTTTACCCCCTAGTATTTATCTACTTATTTGATCTTATGTATTTATTGTTGTCCCATTGTTTCCATAGTGTGTGTGTGTGTGTGTGTGTGTGTGTGTGTGTGTATATATATATATATATATATATATATATATATATATGCCTTTCTTATGATGTAGCCCATGTTTTGAAACTATTTCTAAATGTTATTATACTTTCTGTTTTTTAAAGCACTTTGGGTCAACTTCTGTGGTTTTTAAATGTGCTATAAAATACATTTGACTTTGACTTTGATACAAATACTATGTTATACTGCTGCTGTTATTTGTGAAGTGGTTGTTATTGGTGACAGGGAACCCGTCAGTCATTAATAAGGAAGTTTTATTTTTCAGGGTCTGCACTGCAATTTTGCCTGCCTCCTTTACAGCCACCTGGTAAAGAAACCTCCAGGGGACAGAGTTAAAGACATCATCACCAAAGCTGTCAGCATTGAGCAGGTATGCCAAGAGTGCATATGCTTGCCTGGTAGCATGGTACACCAGGCACTTTATCTCAGAAAATTAGAATATTGTGGAAAAGTTCAATATTGAAGACACCTGGTGCCACGCTCTAATTAGCTCATTAACTCAAAACACCTGCAGAGGTAACAAAGAGTCTGGACGCTTACGATAGGCATACTCAGGTGGGTGCTTTATTTGAACTCTGAACCTATTGGTTCTGCCTTCCAATTCTGTTCGCTGATGGGTTGCTAAAAAATTCAGTTGGGTGAAAACTGAAGCCTTATGATGGCCCCCTGACAAAGTTCTGTAGCAAAATACAGTATTGAGGGGGGGCAGCACAGCGGAGCTAGGCTGGCCACAAGAAAGGTGCAAAACTAAATGAAATGTAAACCTAAGAGTAAACAAGAGAAAATGAATGATGGAAGTAATTTTATACATAGCTGTTGTGCTTTAAATTAACAGGAGTTCTTGACAGAGGCTTTGCCTGTGGATCTCATCGGGATGAACTGTAACCTGATGAAACGGTACATCGAGTTTGTCGCTGACCGACTGCTTGCAGACTTAGGAATGTGCAAAGTGAGTATGCTAGTTATTTTTTTTATTTTGCATTTTTGCATTAAGCTCTTCTTCCCGTAGCACTGTACGTTATTTACCATTTTTGATTGGTTACAGTAACATTACAGTTACAGTTACAGTAACAAAGCCTGTTGGCTTATGTCCTCCTTTTTGTAAGTCGCCTTGGATAAAAGCGTCTGCTAAGTATAATGTAATGTAATGTAACATGTACTGATGTGTCCCTGCACGGCAGTAGCAAAAAGTAAACAGCTCCTTAGGACTGGATTGTCTTAAGCTTTTGCACCAGCTTTAGCTGTGGACAACTACATATGTCTTGCATAGTTCTGCACTGACTGTAAACGTTTGAAGTAATGCATTAGAAAATGCCACTTAAGTTCACATCCATCTTTTTCCTTTTAAGGTGTATCATGTAGAAAACCCATTTGACTTCATGGAGTCCATCTCACTGGAGGGGAAGACAAACTTCTTTGAGAAGAGGGTAGCTGAATACCAGAGATTTGGTGTGATGTCAAATATGATGGACTGTACATTTACCCTAGATGCTGATTTTTAATGTAACAAAAAATAATATTTATTCTATTTTTTATTTTTAGTATTTTATGATGTAATGTATCATCAGAGGATTCAAAATGTTACAGTTATGAAAGACCTAGAGGTTAAGAAATGTTTGCCATAAATATTGTGTGTGTGTGTGTGTGTGTGTGTGTGTGTGTGTGTGTGTAAGGGAGGCAATGGGATAAGCCTATTCATTTATGTTTTATATTAAACCTTACATTGTTTTCCCATTTCTGTAATTATTCATTTTTGCACTGATTTTCCTGTGAGTTAGATATTCCTTATCTTCTGCAAACACATAATTCATATGCAGCAGCCATCACCTTTATGTGGAGGTTAAAAAACTACCTTGTATAAGGACTGTAAAATAAGGTGATATCATGTGCGTAACCAACAAGAAAAGTGAGTAAATGCAAAAATGCAATGATACATTTTTAAGTAAGTGAAAAAAAACTTGCATACCAAGGGGTTTGCAGTTTTGTTTACTGTTTACACTTATAGAATGGTTTGTTACCTATAAAATACACTAAGCATATGATGTCCACTTCAATTTACTATGCAAGTCCTATTTTAATATATGGTGTTTAAATGAAATATCTTCTAAACCACCTCTGTGAATGAAAAGTGCACTATATTAAAGATGTATTTGAGAGAAAAACATAGGCATTAGGCCAATAAGCTGGAACATGGACAGATGCATACACACAGCTTGTCAGTTAACACTATTGCAACCTCTGAATAAGCTTCAAAACTGGCACCTAAACATTATGATGCTGGCCTAACATGTGTTCATGAAATTATATATCAGGACAACAGTGTTGATCATGATGACAGATTTATGAATTGGCATGGATAGACACATGGTACTACATTGTGTATAATCATGTAATATAATCTACAATGCAAGTAGACCTGTGTAGTAGAGCTCTTTTCTTTGCTATTGAATTAAGTTTGATCGACAAACTCTAGGAATCCCATTGTAAATATAAATATTCATTTGGACATCTGGCATTGTTTTGATAAAACTGTCAAATGTAGCCCCGCCCCCTCGGCACTCAGTTGTTGTCCTGCTTCGGTCCTGTCGACCCGAATGCTGTTTGCTTTCCTCACTGTTGGAAAGATGGCAACGGACTGGCAAGGCCTGGCGTTGCAGCAAGCTGAACAAATTTCGAGTCGTGTCAGGGAAGTCCTGTCCGTAGGCGTGAAGTTCCTCAAAAACGAGCTGGGAGTAGACCTAGACCTAAAGCCCGAGCTCTTCCCGACATGGATCATCCTGTCGACGGCATTCATCGGTGTGTTTGTGGTGGTCGCGCTGACGTGGTTAGCGGCCTGCAGTAGGTACTTCGTTGGAAGAAAACGGAGACCTAACGTGAGTGAGACTAGCGATGCTGTGAAGGCCTCGGTGATCAAGACTATTAAAACCGAGGAACCGAAGAAGAAGAACAAGAAGAAATCAGTTGACAAGGTATTTTACTGAAATAAGTGGGATTCCAGCTCGATATTGCAGGGAAATCACATCATTCATTTTTCTTGTGATGAGTAATAAACAGTGACGTCTGTTTATTTAGCCTAGCTGCCTATTCAGACCAAAAAGCTCGCCTGATGTTCCCACCATGGTTCCCACAATTCGAACGAGCCGCTAGTTTGACAGTCTGTCATTGTTAGCATATAGCTAACAGCTGGTAGCAAAGAAGCTCCTCTTTATGTTTACTGACCAAGCTAACTTAGCAATTGATGGATTGTCAAAAGTAACGTTATTGTCAAACTTCTGCAGATAATTGTATGGCAAGTGTTTGCATCCTCTCCAACGACATCACCAAGGTTTAACTTAGTCTGGATAACTGAAACATAACGGTGAAGAGGTCAACAGAATAGTCATTACAGTTACATTTAGCCTGACATTACTGGCTATCTAGCTGAGGTACTTCGACGAGATAGATGTCCCTGCCTGCTTGCCCAGTCGGTCAAGTCATTAGCCTTTACTAGAGTGAAGGTGCAAGTTGTAATGTGAGATGCTGACAAAATGTTAAAATGTTGATGACATACATTAGGCTCCCAAGTTGATTCGTCTTTTAATCTTACTTTGGGGTAGGCTAGGTTACATTGGTGAGGTCACTGCACGTGTTGTGGATAGGCTATGTAACCTAGGCTACTTCATTGATTCTTTGCTTCTTTGCTTATTTTTGCCAAAACGAGAAACCTCAGCCAAACGGTCGGACTGCATCAGAATCACCTGATGAAATCAAATCTGCCGAAGACACACCCAAGTCTCAAACCTCGAGCAAACTCGACAAGGTGAGCCACTTTCTAAACCATATGAAATGCTTAAATATGTGGATATGAAGCTATGATTTTTTTTAAAGATATAGTTTTCCTGACATGGAAAGAGAACATTAACTGTTCTCCGTTGTTGTCCCACAATGGTGAAACAAGCTACCAGTTGCTATGAGAGTATGGTTCTCCACACAAACTGTAGGTCAACCCTTTCTACATTTAGGAAGCTTGTGAAGACTGTTCTTTTCCAAGAACATTTCCCGTCCTAACAAAACTAACCTCCACTCACCAACACTGTCCTGTATCTCTCTGGCTGCACTAACTTTTGTTACACCTTTGCTTATTCTGTCTTCCTCTGCATATCTGTAGCTTGTTTATGTCATCTATTAAAAGTCACTTTGGACAAAAGTGTCTGCTAAGTGTAATGTAATGTAATGAGGCTGTGATAAAAATCCATAGTTTTTCCAAACGTGGCAGGAGTCAAAACACTAGATTACACCGGTTCTCCTGTGTGCCTGTGCACGTCACGTGGGTGAAGCGAAGTGTACTCTGCGAGTGGACGTGGGGATGGTGCGTTCGGCTGAGCGCAAGGACAGTGATAGGGGAGAGCCAGGTGGCAGTGTCAGGTTGTCATCGGGATATGCTGATGAAGCACCCAAAAGTAGATCACAAGCCTCTGCAGCTTGGAACTGTGTGTGTGTGTGTGTGTGTGTTGGGATCACGTAGCGTGAATTTGAGCATCCAAGTAGAGTTACACACTCTGACTAGTATTTTTTTAATGCAAGTAATGAAAGTGTGTGTGTGTGTGTCTGTGTGTGTGAGAGTGAATGAATGAGAGAGAGAGAAAGAGAGAGAGAAAGAAAGAGAGAGAGAGTGTGTGTGTGTGTGTGTGTGTGTGTGTGTGTGTGTGTGTGTGTGTGTGTGTGTGTGTGTGACAAAAAGAGAGAAAGAGGGAGTGTGCGTTTGAAACATATTTTGCCTCTGTACTGGAACATTTTACCAGAGCCTCTAAATGGAACTAGTGGTAATCGTGCCTGTTCGTGACATTTACTGTAGGTGAAGAAAAACAAGAAGAAAGCCAAACTTGAAGCGAAGCCAACCCAGGCCCCTCTGCCATCTGTGGAGGGCAAAGAGCCAGATGAAGGTAAGTAAGCATCACACATTTGAATTAAAAACACACTTTTTTATTATTTTTCTGCAAAACGAACCATCATTGTGGGATGCACTTTATTTTATTAGTCCTTGTTACAGTGTATCTACAACATCATGAAGTACAGTGTAATAACATGTGTAACAACATGTCCTTACATTGTACTTTAGGGTTAGGGTATAGAGGTAAGGGTTACGATTTGGGTTAGGTATATACAGTGTAAATATACACTGTTATATGCTATTACACGTAGATGCACTGTAAAAGGGACTAGTGTTAAAATAAAGTGTTCCCACCTTATGTGATGAAATCACTGCCCTCACATTTGGAGCATTGTAAAATACTGTTGTGTTTTGTCCATAGAACATATACATTCAATTGACCTTGACAGAACAGAAAATGCTCAGATTTACCAAGCTGGAATCAGTTATAATTGACTATGGGCTTGAAATTGCACAGTGTGTAATATAATATAGAAGCCAGTTTCTCTTCAGTAGGATACAGACAAGGGTCTTCTCTGATAGATGCCTTTTAGTAGCTTGCCTCAAAGAACATGAAAGAGGGGACAGTATCAGGGCACTAGAGTTCTAGAATGCATCCTACTAGAGTTCTAGAATGCATCCCTCTGTCTCCTAGGTGACTGGGAGACCAAGGTCAGCAACAAGGAGAGGCGCCAGCAGCGCAAGAAGGAGAAAAGCCCCAACAATGAGAGTCCAGGAGGCAGAGACAGGAGTGGCCACCAGGGGGAGTCAGTTACATCTGCCACTTCGACCTCCTCTGGCTCCAGGAAAAACAGAGGTACGTTACCATGCTGTCCGGACAGTCTGCACGCTTACTTGCCATCTTGTATTAAAACAGCTTTCAGAAGGATTTTTTAAAAATGTATTTATTGGGAGGTGTGCATGTGACACCTTTGCTAACACAGTGCTTTGTAGATTAAAATTAATTGCTTCCTGACGATCATAGTTTAATTGTGTGTGCTTTCTTAAAAGAACTGAATGACTATTTGATGTGTGTTATAACTGCATGTCTTGCTACGGCCTCTGGCATGTGGATGTGCCTTACAGAGCCTTTGTACCTTGTCATCTGGTGTTGAGACAGTTTTCAGGTGTTACATTACATTACATTGCACTTAGCTTGCTCTTATCCAAAGTGACTTTCAAAAGAGGACATAAACAAGCTACAGATATGCAGAGGAACACAGAGTAAGCAAAAGCATACTAAGTTAGTGCAGCCAGGGTACCGGACAGTGATGGTAAGTGTATGTGTTATTCATTTATTTATTGTTGTGTGTTGTTGTAACTGGGTCTTGCTGCAGCCTCCAGCAGCTGGACTGAGGTGCCGTCGGTGAATGGGGGAGGATGGACGGAGCCCACTGTGAAGCTGGGCTCACCCATCAACACCACGGACAGCGAGAAGTGGTCAGCCATGATGAAGCCGTCAGGACACAGGACCCCAGAATCACTGGGTTGGACCCCAAATACTGATGGTATAGTAACACACACACACACACATATATACTTGATCACACACATGCACACCGATACACACTCAAACACACACACACACACACACACACACACACACACACACACACACACACACACACACACACACTATATAATGCAACATATATAATGTTACATACTCAAACACTATATAAATGCAGTCCATACAGCATTTATTTTTAAGTAATGCAATGTAATGAGATGGTCTTTGCTGGGCTATCAGTAAGAATCTAACAGGACTTCTTCTGTCTGTAGCGGGGTCCTGGAACAGCATGGACGGACAGATGCAGAGTGAACTCAACCCTGTCAACTTCGTACTGGGACTCAATGCAGGTGAGGCAACTACTGTGATGTACATACATAATGCATAAAATGCATGTCATATCTCATATGTAACATAATGATACAAGGATGGTTTATTGTAACATGCATAGACATACTTGGTAGTGTAGGATATGCAGTGAAATTGATGTGTTTTAGTCTAAAACTGTGCATGGGGACGGGGGGAGTAAATTACGTAGTTGTGTTGGTGACAACAGTGGAGGAAAAGCCTTAAAATATTTTTATAATTGGCCACAGGTGGTGAGCCGATGTCCCAGCCAGCCTCAGACCTACAGTGGGACAGCCTGGCCGCTGTGGACGAGTGGTCCGGCTTCAGTAAGTCTAACAACATTCCCAGCATCCCACACATTGCAGCATACCGTATCCTGTTACTGTTTACTAAATAGTTAACCTTTCATATTAGGATCTATTAAACCTGCTTTGTAATCACTCAAATATTTTTTTCTGCATGTGTACAAGGATGACAAGCAGGCTGTGCATGGTGTGTTTGCGTTATGAACCTATTTCTAAATTGGTATTCTCTTGTGTGTGTGTGTGTGTGTGTGTGTGTGTGGCAGACGGTTTGGCTGCTGTGGACCCCACCTCTGACTGGAATGCCCCGACAGAGTTGTGGGGTAACTATGAGGAGCCTGTATCAGACCTGTCTGCCTCTGCAGCGCCCCCTGCCAGCCAGCAGGTGAGACACAGCCTACTGAGTGTTCAGCTACCTCAGAGAGAAAAGAGATGGTAACACACACACATACACAAATACTTGCTCACACACATGCACACCCAGACACACTCAAACACACACACAGCCAGCAGGTGAGACGCAGCTGCAGCCTACTGTGTGTTCAGCTACCTGAGAGAGAGAAGAGTTCCATCTTACCTAGACTGGGTGTCGCATCAAGCTTGTAGACAGAGCTTGGTTTGGCAAACCTCCCATAGACAGGAAGTTCTCAGAGGCGCGGTCAACAGGCATCTTTCAAATGCCTCTGTGTACTACAAAGTTACAACCAATCAGACCATTCATTCCGATGATGCATGCGTAGCATTTGTTTTTCATTGGTTCCGGATTTTTCTATACCAGGAAGAACTGAGAATAGGCAGGTTGGCCAGACTGACTTGAACACGAAATTCAGTGTAGCATCACAGGCAGTTTGGATAGGCCCAGGCTACATTTTACACATTTTTTCCTTCATATAAAAGACATACAGTTGGATAAATGAGTTTTGGAACATTCTGCCATTTTACTTTATTACACATAACATTATGGGCTTCAGTAACTACTAGGATGTGAAATGTGCTGCTACAATATATCAAAGGAGCTGGCTCAGTGGTCTCCTTCAAGCAGCTGCTCAAACCTCACCTATCAAACTTTTTAAGCATTTAATTAACTATACTCCTAAACTCTGCTTACTGCTGCCAAGATCTGGCAGTAATTATGACTTACACCAGCCATGTTAACTACCTCACCCTGATCTTCATCTAGTCTTAAGCAGATGGGCTCCCCTCTTGGAACTCAGGTCTGCTTAGGGTTTATTCCTTTACAACAACTACAACAAAACAAAACAGCAAAAGGGAGTGTAGATTAAAATGTGTGGATACCAATATCTGGTCAAGTGTTAATGTCAATTTTCCAATAGGCAACACCTTTACTGAAAAAAAAAAATGTTGATGTATTTAATACTTGCTCTCCACTGCTGAATCACTAAAGCACATCATATGGAGAGCTGTGGCTTACAAGTAATGTGAAACTTTTTCTAAAATTTGTATTTACATATATTTCTATTTAAATATATTGTGGAAGGGTATGTTTACTTCAAATGTTGATGTATTTAATACTTAATTTCCCCTGTTGAATCACTAAAGCATACAAGTGTTTTATGCTCTCTTCTTCAAGTAAACTATGCTGTGGTGACTGATTGACTGTATTAAAAAAGCATGTATATATTGTTTTTCTGGCCCTTAGTCATTAGACTCGGATGATGACAAAGACAAAGATGAAGGAGGGATGGGCGGGAGTGCAAAATCGAAGAAGAAGAAGAAAAAGAAGAAGAAACAAGAGGACGGCGATGATGCAGATGTGGTAAGGGAACTTACAGTAGCTGGAGAACACAACAGAACCTAAACGTTCTACGTTCCTCTGGCAGTATAGCAGTTGAGCTCCCCTGGGAACCACGGGGGACATTAGTAGAGCTCTCCCCAGCTCCCTGGAGGATTTCTTAGACGTTACTGCACTATAACAAAGCTTGCCATGTGTATTTCGGTCCTGTGTTCCATTGCACTTTGAGCTACATCCTTTCTATGAAATGTGCTATATATGTAACGATAATAATAATAATAGCAATAATAAAACCCATACAACGCTTTCAATGTACTTAGTAAAAAAGCACTTCTTTAGACCTTTTTTTGGTGTGTGTTTACAGGAGAGTGAGTCCCCAAAGACACACAAGTATGCAGCCATGGGGGAGTCTGCATTCTCCAAACAGGGCGCTGCACTTCAGAGTGAGTGACCGCACATTTCATTTCATCTCATTTCATTTCATGTTATTTAGTTGGCAAGGGCAGTGCTTATTGATCAACAGATAATAATACTTCCTGTAAACGAGCCGGAGTTAGCTGCTGTTGGTAATTTCCATCCGTTGTCTCTAGCCAGATCTTTAGAAGAGCACCCTAATTAGGTATGACACACAAGCACAAACAGTTACATATACTACAACTGTACACTATATACAACTGCATATGTATACACTACAGATTCACGGTGAATAAAGTACATGTACATGATGCCATGTTTCTGTCATATATGTAATCCTAATGAGTGTGGAATTGTTTTGTGATTTTCAGGTGTATATAGTAATTTGGTCATTGTACTTACAAGGTCACTGACACTCTTTTGTTTGTTTGTTTGTTTGTTTTTTCTCTTTTTTTTGCAGAAAAGCCAGAACAGAGTGCAGACGCTCCGAAGCAGAGCCACAAGAAGAAGGCCAGGAGGGAGACATGATCGCATGGCCCTGTGCATATCACACAGATGGGTGTCCTCATGCAATAATCACACAGTGCAGAATTTTACAGCAGTAAACCACTGACTGTGCTCTTCAGCAGTCCAGAAAAAGCACAAGGGATTAAAAAAAAAAAAAACAGAAAAGAAAAGAAAAGAAGAAAAAAATAAAAACGTTTAAAAGATGCTGAGTCGGATCAGCACCGTAGACAAACACTGCGAACGTTGATGCCGGTCCGTCAGCCCGAACCCTGACTACGTGCACTACAAGCCACCTTTCAGAGAGGAATGGTTCTTGAGCTAAAACGGTCCTATATTTTCGCTGTCGATGATGAGAATATGAATCGTTGTTTTGATTCGTTTTTGTTTTGTTTGTTTTTTTATCTCTGTTCGAACAAAGCACATGGAGAGTTGTGTCCTACAAGTAATGTGAAACATGAAAGACATTTTTGAAGGATGTGTTTACTTTGAATGTTTGCTTTGTTTTATTTTTAATTTCTCGCCTCTCCTTTGGTATCTTTGTACTGGTGATATTGCCCGCAGCAGTGTCAGTACTACTAATGTGTGGTAGTTGGATAGGACATCCCCCCCTATGAAGAAGCACTGAAAACAAAGGACGCCTTGTGCACTGAGCGACCACTAGGTGGCGACAGGGTTCCATGTTTGCGCTATAGACGAGACTGAAGGGGCAGCAAGAGGGACAGCACCGTTATGACAGAATATTACCGACTACAGCGCTCCCTTGACACGCACTACATACGTCCTCCATATTTCGAAAAGTCTTGAGTACATACTTATATGACAGCTGGCATCCATTGTACATACGTGTGCATATTCATAGTTTATCAGATATTTGAATTTTTGGTGAGGAAATGGCATCCTTGGTTCCGAGCTGTTCTGTGATTCATTAGCTTTAGCTTTTTAGCTTTTTATGTTTTTCTCTCTCTGTATGGCAGCCTTTTGAAGCAGCCCTGTGTAGGCCTACTGTCCAAAGGGCTTAATCCTTCTCTTCTCTTCTCTGTGATTGCACTGTGCCACTTGCTGTACTGCACCCTTGGTGTCGTATTTTTGGCTTTATTTATTATTATTATTAATTTATGGTTATTAATTATTATTATTATTATTATTTCAATGTGAAATGTGAAGATTAAGATTTTTGCATCAGATATGAGGTGTTGGTGGCGTAAAAAAGGGTGATTGCTTGATATATTTACAGCAGCTCTTTAAAATCCATGTCTGACATTTTGTATCGGATCAATTCTGTTGCCTTAACTGATAGACTCATAGTTGCTTCAATCCTGGTTTGATTGTTTTGTACATTTTGAACCTGTAGAGGTCCCCAGTAGCTGGCTTTTGACTGCAGCATTCAGTCTTATGGTGGGATTTAATGTCAGAACAGCACATATTCTTGCATGGATTTTAATATACCATGAACTATACCAGTCAGCATCGTATAATAATAATTATTATTATTGTTTGTCTGTCTGCACCATTCACTGTAAATATTGTTTTTGTTTTTTTTTTTATCAGTGACAAGGGTCCATAGAGGTGTGTGGCTTTCAGTCCAGCCTGGCGGGTATACCACAGAGGTGGTTAACGGGCAAACCTGATTTTACTGTATTTAACCGAGAGGTGGACATACACCTCATAGAAGAAGGGTCCGTGTGCGTTTGTTAAGTAATGAGACTGAAGCTCAGGGATCTTCTTCTGACAGATTTAACGACTAACCTCTGGGTTAACTAAACCAGGCACACCACTCAGCCATCTTTGTGGTATGTCTGCCAGGTTTTTGAGGACCTGGAGCTTCAGAGCAGTCACACCTGATGTTCCTAGAGGGTTCTTCTTCAAAACAAAATATAGGCGCTGCTTACTCTGACTTTGGTAACGGATTCTATTCAACAAAATGATGCTTTGGCCTGTGACCTTCTTCATACTGTTTTTGGCATGAAATCTTAAGAGACAACAGGCCGAAACGCCATTTTGTTAAATAAAATCACTGTACAGAACCAGGGTCTGCAGTGCCATATTTAGTTTTAAAGTAACGCCCGTAGCCAGCACTCTTTGCTGTGCGAACGTTACTTTTCTTTTATGTTCCTAGATGGTGTTCCACCCTAAGTCACTCCCGGGTCTCTGAGATGTGTGTTCAGGCCCTGCACTAGAGTAGACATATTTTGCAAATGTGCAAATGATCTCCTCCTCTTCTTCCCCTGTAATATCTGTTGATGCAGGCCTGTTGGCTTTTATGGATTCGGAGATAACTTATGTTTACTGAAGTCGATGCAATATTTGTATGTTGATTTGTTAAAATAAATTTGATCTACAAAACCACTTTTCTGTTTTATTTCTATCATCAGTCACTTGAAAGAGAGTTGCACTTTAATGCATACTGATACTTCAAACAAGCACCTTCCTTGCCTTATATCAGTTAATACATATCCATATTTGTTTGAACCTGTTTAATGTCTTATGTTAGTGTTTGTTTAAAGCTGTTTGATACCCTATATATCAGCAGGGGTGGAAATGAACATTGTGATCAAATGTGATCATTTACCAGCCACTGACAATCAATCAATAAATTCACCAGCCACTCAATAGTAAATGATTATTTTGTGCCCGTCCACTGGCTGGTGGCTGGTGCAAATTTCCATCCCTGTGTGTGAGTGCAAGGCCAGATTATCCATAAGGGCCAGGGGCACCAACCATTCACAACCATTTCGGGGGGCACCACATGACAAACTTTAAATATATTTTTCATAAATTTGTATGTTATTCATTTGAAATTGTTAAATGGCCATACATAACTCGTCATGAACACTAATTTCATAATAACAGGAACAGTAATAATAATAATAATGAACTGGGGGGGGGGCTGTGAAGTATAGTGCCTTTGACGTTTATTTTCGGTTTAAGTGTCCTCGTTAATTTTAGTTATTTTGTTTTGTGTGCGTGGAATGCACGGTTTTGTTTTCGTTTTGTATAAAATAAAAGGCATATATTTTTTCATTAACGTTCGTGGACTTTTTGGAGATCTGTTTTGCACCACTTCACCCCTGCTTCCAGTCGGTCGCTATCCCTTGTGAAGGAGCCTCGCTGGCTTTTTCACAGCCTTAATATGGTCCTGGTCAGTGTGGTCTGTTATGTCCCTCTCCTCTGTAAGTAGTCCTCTGTTGTAAGCCTTCATCCTCCCAGCATGCAGCGTGGGATTAAAGTGAGGACATCTGAGGCGACCCACCTGAAATCTGTGTCAGTAGTCAGCAGCTGTCCGTCCGCATCCCTCCACACCAGGCCTGCATCGTTTAACCAAAAACATTGCCAACTTTTGCCTGACAGATTGCAAGAGTGCAAGTGCAAGAGTGCAAGTGCGATTTTGATTTCTTGCGATTTTGATATTTAACCAAAAAAATCACCAACTTTTGTCTGAAAGATATTGCAAGTGCGATTTTGATTTCTCCAACAGATACTGCAAGCATGAGCATGATCTGATTTATTTTAATTAAGTTAAATAATTTGACTCTAATTTTGGCCAGTTGTGATTGGCCAGCATGCCTCTTTGTATGAGACACACAGAACTCCTGGTAGGTGACCTGGTGAGTTTGTCCCACAAGGAGGAGGATGGCTTCAGTGTCACAGATGTGTGATGTGGATTTCACAAGAGTTGTGACCTGCATGTATAACTGCAGCCTTTGCGATTCAATAGCGGCATAAGCTCAATTTCCAATTTCGATTGAAAAAATCAATCAATAATTCATTCATTTTGACCTACTCTACAAACACAAACACAATAGCACGAGTGATCCACTAACATGTGGCGTTGCTGCCGAGTCTCGTGGCACGTGTGTCGAGGCTGACCTCCCGCCCTCTCTCGTTTTATAGAGGATTAGAGTTTAGTCCATTCATTTACATCGCAGCTTTCCTCCCTCTCATCCCCTACAATGAGGGGATACCGGTTTATGTCGCTTACTCTCTTTATGTCGCGTGCTTCATCTGCAAAGAGCGTTATTTTGAATGAGGAAATCCTGAATTAAAAGTCTTATTCTCAAAAGGATTAAGGATTGTATTTTTTTATTTTATTGAGATTATTCCTTAAAGCTCAGAAGTGGTGGGTTGTTCTCAGAGATCTGCTGTTGTTGTATTCTCATCCTACTCAGATGCATTTACTCACCAGCAGTGCTCTTCATTTTATAATGGCACATAAAATGGTTGCCTTGTAATGGGAGATTTTATGGCTATTGCCCACAGTTAATTTGGCTGCTTGAGGTCATTAAATAAACTAAATCTTCCATATAATCTTCATCTTCCACATAATGTTACATCTTTTCAAGTCAAGTGAGCTTTATTGTCAATTTTTCAAATGTTCTAGATAGACATCTTAGGCTAAATGAATGAAATATCCAAATACAGGTATTTTTGTGGAGGTACATGGTCATAATGTAACTTAAAGAAAAACATCTATTACAAATCTCTCTGTGATGCGCAACACATACTGATATGTGAAGGTCAGCTGGTATTCTGACAAACCCTCAATGTAACTGCTATGGCATCAACATCCATGTGAGGGACGGAGAATGTAATTTTGGGCCACCTTATTGGTAATAGTAACACTAAAAGCATCTTCAAAGGGCATCCTGTCAGTGCTTTACCCTTAGAATCATCCTAACTTCTGCCATTATAACAGATTAACCCATCAAAACACACACTATATTTTAAAGAACATAATTATGGGCCACTTTTAATATTAATAATAATATTAAGGATAATTATGTAAATAATGTCTTCAAATTCGGCCCCTGTCAAGTCTTGGCTGCTTAGAATCATCCTAACGTCTGCCATTATAACAGATTAACACATCAAAAGATCCACTGTATTTGAAAACTAGAATTGTAATAATAATATTAAGGATAACTATGTGAATAATGTCTTCAAATTCGCCCCCTGTCAAGTGTTGGCCCTTAGAATTGTCCTCACTTTTTCTCCTCTGGCTACTCTAGTCCTCTGCCTCCAGATTCAGCAGGTGCTGTGATGACATCAGCGGCATACAGATGATCCCTACTCTCTCTGCTTTGCTGTGACCACATCTGCTAGGTTCCCTCCCTGATCCTCTGACTTGTAGCATTGCTCGTCACATAGATAATCTTAACCTTAATCTTAATAAATAACACACAATAATAATAATAATAATGATAATAATAATAGTAATAGTAATGATGATGATGATGATGATGATAATGAACATTTATTTATAGGCTACATTTAACCAGTGTGAAAAGAAATCTTTTCATTCTGAATCGAAACATTCTTTCCCAGTCTTACTAACATCATTTAAAAATGTAGTTTGGTGAGGGCAAAGTTAATTCTCACAGCTATTTTTACGGCTACACAGATTTACGCTGTAGACAGCACACATATGAAACTGCTGGTGAATATGACTTTAATATATACTTTAATTTGGAACTGACAAGAGCCTTATATATAGGGTCTATTTTCAGCAGGCTATCTATTTGTTTTATAGGCCTTGGCCTACTGTTATTCACATAGAGCTCTAGCCTAAGGAACCCCCTTTAATAAAGGACTTCAAAGCCAAGGAATGTATTAGTTGGTCCACAATTATTTGGGTTACATAAAAATTTTAAAGGACATCTCTTTTCACATTTCTGTGAATCCAAGGACTGGCTGAAGACTAAAAGACTGGCTGCGTAAAACTGCTTTATGAATGAAGATGATGAACATAAAAAAAAAAAATGATTGATTTCCCGAAATCGTAACTACACAACCTAATCTGTACACACTGCACCTGTTCTCGACTCTTCTCGAAACAACGAATTGCATCACTGAAGCCCGAAGCCTAGAAGCCTGCTCTCGGTCAGAATCCTCCTCCGGTCACGTGCTCCCCGAGATGAGCTGGATTAATGTGCCGTTGCAGAGCGAGGACTCTGGACAGCGGAAACGGCTCAGAGAGGAGCACTTGTAACCTGGATGAGACTGTAACGAACGACAAGCCGAACGGACAGCGTGAATCCTTCGTGTAGATGACAAACTAGACCATCTTTAAAAACTCGGAGAGGAAAGGATTCATGAAATAGGCTCATTTTTCGGGGACTGCGAAAATGATTTCTCCGTGGGACAGATGGTATACTACCAGCTGCTGCCTATGCTGTCATGTTCGGACGGGCACCATTATCCTGGGTGTCTGGTATATGGTAAGCATAACCCCTTTCGCTTATTCTGGTTATAGGCCTAGTCCTTTATAATGTATCTTTCTGCTGTGGTGGCGTAAGGTAAAGGAAAACGGCCGAAAGGTTGAAGCAGCTCTTTTGGCCAAAGTATTCACAGTGGTAGCCTATTCACTGGTCATTTTGTAGTCAGCGACGACGTGTATCTTGAAAATAGAAAATTGGCTATTATCCTGAAATCAATTTTTATTCATGTTTAGCAAAATTGTTTGCTACTGCCGAGGCCAATGTTATGGGTCGTATGCTATGTGTCGCTATTTTAATGAAATTCGGTCAGCCTTTACACTAACAAAGCTTTTGTTGGTGATGTCACTGCATCCTAGAACGCAACGATAGGCTAATCTTCAAGTTCAAATTTGTTTTTAGAAACAAGAGCTCTTTTACTTGGTAAAAATAGACCTGGCTGGACAAATCTCTAACCTCGATTTCTAACCCACGTCCGGAAACAGAAAGTGTGTATGTTTGGCCGGTGAAAGTAAAAAGTAAACGAAGGCCATAGGCAATAAAAGTTTTTTTTAGAGCGATGAATACTGAACATAAGCGATTAGACCTTTCAGGGGAGTTGATCATTGACGTGGACTTCGACTTGTCTGAGGGAATATTCTAGAACGGGCCGCACATTGAAGTTCTGGGCTGCACCTTGCCTGCAGTAGTATCTTAACGAGCAAAGAAGGAAATAAAACGAGGAAAACACATCAAGGTCAACAACAGCGAAGCGATAGGCTTCGGGTCATAGAAATGTTTAGTAGCGAGGGTAACAGTCGGCCGGCTGTGTCTTGGCTGACTCCACTAGCTCTCACGGAGCTGTCCAACATTTCAGCATAATTTCTTAGTAACCCGTCAGCAACCTTGGAGGGACTCGGGTCATTTTACGCTAGCTAGTGAAGATGTCACTTGCCAGCAAGTGTTCACCATGGGTGCACACCTATACTTTGATAGTGTCCGTATGTGACTTGTCTTAAAGTATTTCCTCATTATGCCCATGAGTATGGAAAGAAGGTCACAAATAGATCTCGTTGTTGACATGTTGCACTTAATAGTTGATTAATGTCATAGCCTACTACTGTTTTATGTGTAATGCTTTGTCGTGCAAATTTTCTACTGTGTGACAGCAGTTTGACTGCCCAGTAGGCTATTAGAGAAGGAATGCAGTCCGTTTTACCTTCCTTTAGCAATTACGGCTGACCTGCGGGGTAAATAAGGCTCTGGCATTTTTGTACTTGAAGGTTGCAAAACGTCATGTATTTTGTACATTAAATGTCCCTAAAAACCCATGGTAAGGTTAATATAAATTTGTTTAGTCTATGTTTGTTTGTTCAGTGGCTAAATGCTGGTCGCAAACTCTGATTATTAGGCTAATACATGTTTTAAACGGTAGGAAGCATTCAATTCTATATCATTTTGCTTGCCAACTGTTTAAGTAATTGTAAACCAGTGTTACAAATTGCTAGTGTGTGCTACTTACATGACATTTTCTCAACAGCTCATCAACGCAGTTGTCTTACTCATCCTGCTATCCGCCCTAAATGACCCAGTCCAGTACCACTACCATCTCACCAGCGCAGAGCTGGGAACAGACTTCGATGTCATGGACGATGCAAGTGAGTTCAGATGCGTTTTGGCAAATGTATAGGCCTAATGTTCTTGTGACAAATTGTTTTAGTAACAATAAAGCAAATACTTCAACTCAGGCCTGATAAATGGTATTGTATTGTATTGTATTATATTATATTATATTATATTATATTATATTATATTAATATTGTATTGTATTGTAGTATTGTATTGTATTGTATTGTATTGTATTATAATATAATATTATATAATATAATATAATATAATATAATATAATATAATACGACGCTACACTACGTTATGTTATCTATGTGTAGGTCAAGTGGCTCATTAATGGTAGTACTGGCAGGCTGCAAAGGGCAGTGGAGTTATCGGGTTGTTTGGCTGTGGACACGCAGGGTGGGCATGTGCTGAGGTGTAGCCCCTAGAAATTTAAACTGCCCCTGGAACTCGGCTCCCGCACTCCCTCTCTCTCTCATTTAGTCACGGTCTGTGCCAGGTGGTTCAGTTGGCTCAGTTGGTGAGTGAGAAGGTGTGTGAGAGGGTGTGTGTGTGTGTGTGTGTGTGTGTGTGTGTGTGTGTGTGTGTGTGTGAGAGAGAGAGAGAGTGTGTGTGTGTGTCTGTGTGTGTGTGTGAGAGAGAGAGAGGGAGAGGGAAAGAGAGAGAGACAGTTTGTGTGTGCGTGCGTGTGTGTGTGTGAGTGTGTGTGTTGTGTATGTTTTGGTGGTGTTGTTTATCAGTGTGTGTATATGTGTGTGTGTGGCTAGGTGTGTGTTCTTGGCTGTTTGGACTGTGGGGGGTTGCGATCAACTGGGCATCCCCACCGCCCACACCTCTAGCTGCAGTGACTCTCACTAAAGCCGACGTCCTAATTCGCCCGGATTACGCCTCCTTCTCAGGCCTCCATTGGTTTAGTGTCCCTGCGTCAGCGCTCAGGGCTGGGCAGTTATCCCTCCTACAGATGGACTGGGCTATGGAGGGTTGTTTTTTAAATAAACCTATGTTTATTATGTAAACAAAGCACATTTTTGGTTACCAAATGTATACTATACATGTTTACTTATATACTTATATGTCAGTATATTTACCAAAAGGATATATTAAAGTGGTAGAACACAAGAATAGGTGAAGTGAGATTAAAAGGTACAATAGTAAAAGTTACATAAAAGGAATGATACATTCACAGTGCACACTGTAAATCTTGCCAAGATTATCTAAGGAAGTAAAGCAGAGTGGTCGCTTGTCAGTGGTGTGTATTTGTACATAAATAAGAAGCTTTATAATAATGTGACTCACAGTGACCTTAAGGGTTACCCTATTCATCCTGAAATATGGAGATTTACCTTTCTATGCTCACGTTGTTTTTATTTTATTATTCTGATTTTAGATAAAGACAAAGGACACAAATAGTCTAGTCAAGTTGGAAAAGAAATATCTGTGGTGGCTAGACCATTGTACTGATTTAGATTCTTACAGTGTTCTAGAACACATCCCTTTATAGTTAAAGTTCAGTTCTGTTAACAGATACTGAACTTTAACTATAAAGGGATGTGTTCTAGAACACTGTAAGAATCTAAATCAGTACAGCAGTTATTATGTTGTCAAGTCAGCCACATCAGACAGGTGCATGTCCATATAACTAAAACTCCTTATGGCATTATTTTCCCCTTATAGACATGTGTATCGCTGCTGCCATCTCCTTGCTAATGATTCTCATCTGTGGCATGGCAACATATGGCGCTTACAAGGTAGGATTGTTTTTAGAATTTTTTGTAAATGACAGTCTGATGATGTCTTTTAATGCATATCTTTTAAAAATTCCAATGTTTCCTCATAACAGCAACATGCAGCTTGGATCATTCCATTCTTCTGCTACCAAGTCTTCGACTTTGCCCTTAACACCCTGGTGGCTATTAGTGTGGTGGTGTACCCCAACACAGTGCAAGACTACCTGCAGCAGCTGGTGAGGACAGCTTTACACCCCAATGAACATCAACACCACCCCCCACCCCCACCCCCACCAGCAGTAGATTAGTGATCATGTATCATGGATAGAACACCTTTGAATAGAATACTTTTGAATGGAATATCTTTGAATGGAATATCTTTGAATAGAATATATTTGAATAGAATACCTTTGAATGGAATACTTTGGCACAATGAGATTCAAAGCAGCTGCTTCTCCAGTGTAGACATGTATGTAGAATATTTACATAGAAACAAAAGAAACATATTTACATAGAATAAAATAAATATTAGTGCAAGAAAAAGAAAAATAATACAAAGGAGTAGAGTGCACAGTCTTGAGGTGCTATATTCATATGCAAAAAGAATGATTTTACATACAGTGTGTGTTATTGCACGTTAATTACATATTGCCCAGTAATGATACAGTACTGACAGGGCTGAAAGATCTCAGGCATGGTGCACACCAACTTCACTGCATGTCCTACTCTACCCAGTATGTCTATGCAAGTGACAATAAAACATTCTTGTATCCTTACATCCTTGTATCCTTGAAATCAGACATGGGACAGTAGGGTACATTTAACATTTTGCTAGTAGATAGTCATAATAACTTTGAAACATTTGGTAATTTCAGGCATAGAAACCAATATCAATTTCACTGCATGTCATACTCTACCCAGTATGTCTATGCATGTCACAATAAACCACCCTTGTATCCTTGTAGAATAATTTCTTGCTTTCTGCCCTGTACCGATGACACTGATACATTATAATGATGCTGGATTTGTTTACTTGTTGCAGCCGGGGACCTTTCCGTACAAAGAGGACATCATGTCCACAAACAATGTGTGCCTAGTGTTTGCAGTGCTCATCTTCGTTGGCTGCATACTGGCCTTCAAGGTAAGCTAGGCCACTTTGGTGCTGCAGAACAGCATGTCAGAGCAAAACCCGAGTATGCTAAGCATATTCCTTTCTTATGCCTGCTAATGTTCATTTTAGTTATAATACAAATAAAGACATTCTTACTAGGAAAAAATTAAATGTGCATTCAACTTTTAATCTGGGGTCTAAAACAGCCTCTGCTATGCCTTTCGTTTAGCTAAGTGACTACGAATGTGCATAGCTAATGCAAACAAGTTGAATGAAAACCCCATGACTGACAGCATAGTTTGATTTGTGAAGTCTTTACATGTGTTTGAGAAAGCCATGCAACTGGAGTACAACGTGGCTGACAGCACTGAGTGCTGTAACTTCATATACTGTAGCAGCCCGTTGTCCAGAGGCAGGAGGAGTTTGTTCCTCGTGACAGACGATGTGGAATAAAGTGCTTGCATGGTGAACGCCAGCAGGCAGGAGAGGACAGAGGCCTGTGTGTGCCTTTGCTCCAAAATTAGCTCTTCGTCAAAATGCTGAAAGCATAAATTAGCGTAGGTTGCTCTTTCCGAAGCAAACAAACCGCAGTACACTGAAGAGAATGTTAGATATGAGTCTTGAATGTATTTGTAGAATATAGAATAGAATATAGAAAATAGCAATGAATCCATGTAAATACAAACTCTTGTGATGCAATAAATATAATATAATATATTTTCATTGTTCATTGGTTGGACCGGACCTCCTCCAGCCTGTGTGAACAATGCAATAGTGTTGATTGGTATTGCACACCACAAAATCAATCACCAAATGTACAGTACAGGGTGCTCTGCTGTTGTTCTGTGTCTACTGAGTTAACTATTGAAAAGCGAAACAGCGATCAGCAGTATGTGCGCATGCAGTCAGTGTATACACTGATAGCCTGATAGGCTCACTGTGAGTCATCTATCTGTTTGTGTGCGTGTCATATTTTCCAGCACAGCTCTCCACAGTGTTAGACTGTAATCCATTATGTTTTACTGCGACGACTGTATGTGTCTGTTGTGGGCCAGCTGAAAACCAGTGAATGAATTTTACAGATAAATATATTTTAACACATATGATTTTTTATATAATCCATAACATTATCATTAGCTATATATTTTTTATTTTTTAGGTATATGATATATGCCATATGAACATAAGTAAATGTCGATGTAGATGTATATAAATGTATATAAATATAAAGATGTGTATAAATGTATATAGTATCCTTTTGTACAGTAGATCACTTTGGATAAAACCGCCTGCTAAGTGTAATGTAATGTAAAAAAAATCATTGCGTGTGTTAGTGTGTGTGTGTGTGTGTTAGTGTGTGTGTGTGTGTGTTAGCGTGTGCCTTTCTTCGTATATGTCGGATATTTTCAAAGGCCAATCCCCCTTATTCCCCCCAGGCCTACCTGATTGCCTGCGTGTGGAACTGCTACAGATACGTGAGCGGACGAGGCTCCACGGAGGTGCTCGTTTACGTCACCACCAACGACACGGCGGTAAGTGAAACACTCACACACACACACACACACACACACACACACTCACACATATACACACACATACATAAACACAAACACAGACACACACACACTCACACTCATCCTCACAGCACACACATATACACACACATACACACACATATATAAACACAAACACACAGACACACAGACATGGACACACACACACAGACACACACACACACTCACATTCACACAGACACTCACAGCACACACTCACCACACACTCACACTCACACACACACACACACACTCACACACACACACACACACACACACACACACACACTCACACTCACACTCACAGCACAGTGTGTCACGGTGCCCTTGCCATCATCCATCCAGTGATGTGCAGCCAGCCAGGCTTCCTTCCAAAGTGCCCTCGGAGCAAACACATGACGTCACTGCCGCTGCTTTGCTTGCTTACTGACCGTGTGTGTGTGTGCTGTGTGTGTGTAATATCACATATAGCTGTATATACTGGGCAGCCTGGACACCCCGGGGGCTTTTCAAGAGCATCAGTGGAGTCGCTGTCAAGACTGAGCTCACTGTACTCGTCATGAGATACGCATCGTCAGAAAAGGGCAGCTTATTATAATAGGGCAGCTTTTAAAGGTTACATTCTAATGCACCGCAGGGGGGTGGGAGAGTGGTTTGGAGAGGTCACATTTTGAGTGGAAGTCTCTTGTCAAAATGACAAAAAATGTATCAGTGCCTTGTACAGATGTTTGAGTTGTCACAGAGACACCAGGGAATAATATGGATTTGTATGGATTTATGTATAGGGGGGGTGGTTTTGAGAGGTTACATTTTGAGAGGAAGTCTCTTGTCAAAATGACAAAAATTAGCAGTGCCTTGTACAGATGTTTCAGTTCTCACAGAGACACCAGGGAATAATATATGTATGGATTTACAAGCTGTTGGGTTGTCTTGTTTAAGAATGTGTGAGACACAGCTTGGCTGGATCATCTTTGTCTCCTTGCGTCCTTCTTATTGTTGAGTCATTGTAGAGGCTGGGGGGTTATTAGGGAGCCATTCTTCCCAGTCAGTCAGTCAGTCAGTCAGTCAGTCAGTCTTCCCAGGCTGCTAATCCGCGGCTCTTTGTGCAGTATGGAACTAATCTGCAGCTCCTCTCCCTGTGCCCTCACTGCCATCCATCCACTTTGCTCCTATGACCCAGTCAAAACAACCCCTCGCATAAAACATGCCTTAACCTTTACTTAAATGTGTTTGGTTGTCAGGATTCTCACTTATAGGAGTTTTATATGTTAGATTGGGGTGAAAACAAGTACTACAGTACAGCGGAATCAAATTGAAAATACTGTAAAGTGCTGCTCCCCATCTAGAGGCAAAAGACAATACACTGAATTGAAACATAAACAGAATCTGTGGGTTGTAAATTAAGATTTAGAATTCAAATATTAGATGTACTATTGCTGACAGTGAAATCATTGTCAGTTGAACATGTTTTCGTACTCTTTGGTGACAATACCAGAACATTTTATGATTACTTGCTGTTTAATTCTTACATATCGCACAACCAATAGGCCATTAGGAATGTTGGGAAGAGGATCGTTCTAAAGAACATCACGACCAAAAGAACACAATCTAGAATTTTAGAATCTTCCACATCCGGACATGTTGACCATCTTAAACATCTTTCACAGACTGTTCAGTAACTCCCTCTATCAATAAATGGTTATGTCCAATGCTGCGATGTGTCACGCACTTAAATGCAATATGCCATCACGTATAGCCCGCCATCATTATAGTATGAGGCGATTAAAGCAGGCCAGCAGCATATGTCAGTAATGTCCCCTTAATGGAGTCTTTTAATGTTTTATGTAAGGTTATGGACCGGCTGGTGTCGGTCAGCTGGGTGTTTTTTTTTATAGTTCTCTGGGCAACAGCGCTAAGTGCTCAGCTGCCTTGAGAGGGAAAAGGGCCCATTAGTCCGGCCACCGTGTCTCGCTTTCACCCAGCGTTACATAAGTGTCCGTGTGTGTGTGTGTGTGTGAGTGTGAGTCCGTGAGTGTGTGTGTGTGTGTGCGTGTCCAGTTCATTAGGACCCTCTGGGTGATACCAAACAGGACATCCTGGCAGTGTCACAGCTCTGTGTGTGTGTGTGTGTGTGTGTGAGAGAGTGTGAGTGTGAGTGTGCGTGCGTGTCCAGTTCATTAGGACCCTCTGGGTGATGCCACACAGGACACCTTGGCAGTGTGGCAGCTGTGTGTGTGTGTGTGTGGTGTGTGTGTGTGTGTGTGTGTGTGTGTGTGTGCGCATGTGTGTGTGTGTTTGTGTGTGTGTGTGTGTGCGTGTCCAGTCTCTGGGTGATGCCACACACAGGAGTCCCTGGCAGGGTCACAGCTGTGTCCCCTCAGAGCGTGTCCTATTCCCTTCCTTCCCTCCTTCCTTCCTTCCTTTCATCCTTTCTTCCCTTCTTTCCTTCCCCCCTCTACCTTTTACTCTCCCATGTTAATTAGCACTGCCTGAGTCGCTCACACTTTGGGTAGCGAGACGCTGGCTCTGGCCTCACTGGGCACTGCTGAGGGATCCTGATGGGTCTCCAACCTGCAGTTATGGATCATGCCAACTAGATAGGGGTGAGGGGTGTGGGGTGTGCAGTTATGGATCATGCCAAGTAGATAGGGGTGAGGGGTGTGCAGTTATGGATCATGCCAAGTAGATAGGGGGGTCGGGTGTGGGGTGTTCAGTTATGGATCATGCCAAGTAGATAGGGGTGTGGGGTGTGCAGTTATGGATCATGCCAAGGAGATAGGGGGGTCGGGTATGGGGTGTGTCCCAACACAGTCCCAGACTTTCAGCTGTGTTTGGCATTGCTGAAGGTCATCATCAGATGATATAATTTTATACCAGTGCCGAGGACAGCAGACAGATTGTCTTACAAAAGGAAAAATAAAAAAAGATGTAATGATTACAAAGTTGCCCAAATCTACTGGAACTTTGTTCATGTTAAGTAGCATTTAATAATGATACCCCTAAAAAAAACGGACTGCATTCCCCCTTGCAAACGCTTTTCAGCACAGAGTAGAGTTTGTGTGAAAATCAGAGTGATGCACTAAGACAAACTGCAAACTGCTAAGGCCAGGATGGCACCTTGCCATTGGCGACCTTTTTGCCATCTGTGTGTCTACATAGGTGTGTGAGTGTGTGTATACATAGGTGTATGAGTGTGTGTGTGTGTGTACACAAGGCTGATGCACTGTAACTCTTGGTGGCCCTATCTGACGGTCTGTCTGTTTCTGTCTGTTTCTCTGTGTGTGTTGCAGGTGCTTCTGCCCCCGTACGAAGAGGCCATCGCCATCCCCCCCAAGGAGCCCCCTCCCCAGTACGTCCCCGCATGAGTGTGAACGAGAGAGCACCTGCCAGCCAGCACTCACGAGACACGCTTATCTTGATAAACCCCCCCGCCGCCCCCCCATCTCCCAACCAAACCCCCTTAATTCTTAGTCCTGCCTTTTTTAAAGAAAGAACGGACCTTTTTTCCGGCCTACCGCCGCCACTGCCCCCAATCTCCCACCCCAGCCCCCCCCACCGAACCCCCCCCTCGTTCTCTCTCAGGAGCTGTGAGCATGACCTTGACGTGTCCTTGTCTTGTGTTCTCTTCTGCGCGGAGCTTCCCAGCTGTCCATGCGGCGGGCAGCTACTGTATGTGATGCGTCAGCTCCGATTCCATTTGCACTCTCAGTGGTTAATGCGTATGGCTAACGCCTGTCCTGCCCTGTTAGCGTTCCTGCCCTGTTAGCGCTGCCCTGTATGTCGACTACCGTAAAAAAACACCCCCTCAATGCTTCCTCAACGCTCCCTCAACGTTCCCTCAACTCTCCCTCAATCCTACACTCCTGTACAGATACTGTAAAAAAATACACACACACACACACACACACACACACACACACACTCCCTCCCTACAAGATTAAGGACAGTTTTCAGGGGCGATTCTGTCCCGACGTTGCTAGGTCAGCACAAAACTGTGTCACATAAAAAGGGTGATAAAATTCCTGGCTAACACTTTATTTTACGGGTCCTTTACGGTTCTGTATGACTACTGTAAAAAACAAAACCCAAAAAACTCCCTCCATCCTACAGTCCTCTAATACTACTGTAAAACACATCCTACCCGTCCTAGCCCCCACTGTGCCGACTACCGTCAAACATCCTACGCTACGCTCCTGTACGAATACTGTAAAAATCAAAGCCCCTCTCCTGTTTCTAGCCTCCTCTGAGCCCTCTGTTATTGATACTGTGAATTTCTCGAGAGCTGTCATGTGCATCTCATGTTGTGTTTTTTTTAACGTAAAGCAATGAACGTGATGTGTTTTGGGAGGTTACACAAAAGCACTTTTAAAAAAAAATGACCATTTCTGTGGTGACCTGCCCCCCGAATGTAATAACAAACAAAGGGGAGTTTTTTCATACTATGATGTTTTTAATGTACAGATTGTCTTACGAAAGGATAAAAAATAATGATGCAATGATTACAAAGTCGCCCAAAATCTATTGGAACTTTGTTAATGTTAAGTAGCGTTTATTAACATTACCCCTAAAAAAAAAAACTAATCCCCGACAGATGTCTTCCTGAGATAGCGCATGTGTGCTTACACTGTGCTATCATGAGCCATTTGTGATACTTTATATGAATCATATTCAAATGAATTGTGGGTTCAGTACTCACTTTGTGAGGGGAACTGTGTTAGAGTATATGCTAAGTAAAGATATGTACTGTGACAATTTTTGCAATATTTGCAGACTGATGACCTAGAAATGGGATGGATGATGAAATGATTGAATAATAATAATAATAATGATGATAATAATAATGAAAATGGAAATGTAAAAAAAAATTAACAAGAAAAAAGATTTCCGTGTTTTCTATGCTGGCAGCTGACCTGTAAGGTTTTGCACATGATATCAGCTGTGGTTTCTGTGTGTGTCGTCTGTTGTAGATGGTGTTTGATCAGGGTGTGTGAATGAGTAAAGAAATGACATGGCCGCCATGATATATAAATATATATATATATGGTCAGCTTATGGTCCAACATGTATTTCTTGCTCCTAACCCTCATTAGAGAAAAAATACAACATGGTTTCCTCTTCAGTCTACTTCTAGCTTCATGTAGTGTGGTGTAACCCTTTTCTGTCATTTTATAAAAGCTTTGAAGTGTCATATCCTCTAATTTCCATAATGTCATCTCTGGGATAGATGATGCTGATGTTGATATACATGACACCATGATATACGATACAATTAGTGAACTGTTGAAGTAGTTAGAATATCATAGATGTTCAGCTTCTTTACAATCCTTTACTGTAATTGCAGCTTTTGCAAATGTTTTGTCTTATCTAATAAAAGATGTGAAAATTAATCTGTGTATAATGTGAATTGTACAAGGATGGTCAGCATTTCTAAGAAGAGACAAATGATATGTGATGACTGTCACTGATGTCTCATTGCCCTCGATGTGTGTGTGTGTGTGTGTGTGTGTGTGTGTGTGTGTGTGTTTTGGCATGTCAGTTATGCGTGTGATGTGTCATTGCCCTCGATGTGTGTGTGTGTTTGTGTGTGTGTGTGTGTGTGCGCCCTAGGCTGATTATGATGAGCCACCATTTATTAAAAAAATAAATGTCGATGAAAATAATACTGCAGTCAGAGTCTGAGCCACTAGATTAAGAACAGGTTTTGGGGGCGATTCTCTCCTGTCGGACATGTTGTCATTGCTGGGTCGGTCAGCACAAAACTGTGTCACATGACAGGATGATAAAACTCCTGGGTAACACTTTATTTTACGGCCCTTTTACATCTAAAATATACTATATATTACAACATGTAACATACTTACACTGTACATACCAACACCAACCCTAATCCTAATACTATAGTACAGTGTAAGTACATAATGTTACATATTGTTATACACTTTATTACACTGTACTTCACGATGTAGATACATTGAGTGCGTTCACATAGACAAGTCGAAACCAATTGGAACTGGTTTGGGATCGTACCGGCTTCATGTGAACGGGGATACGATTGGTTGGAATTAGTTTTTGGAAACCACTTGCGACGCCAGTCCTGGGCTGGTTCCAAACCACTTGGACCACCTGCCATGTGTACGGGGATCAGATTGGTTTCGGGTATTGCGCATGTATCAATGAAATAAAAAAACACAGTTTGTTCCTTCATACGGACTTCCTAACACCTTCCTAACATGGACCGTCAAAAAATAAATAAATTCCTCCTCTGGTACCTCAGCAGAGTTGTGGTGGCTGAAGCATGTGCCTGTGTTGCCTTCTCAGAAGCTAGGTCTCTGTATGCCTGAGTGGGCTCCCCTGCTCTTTTTGAGGTGGGGGGTTATTTATTTTTATTTATTTTATTTTATTTCTCCTTTATTTTACTAGGGTAGTCACATTGAGGCTGTCACCTCTTTTCCAAGTGAGCCCTAGCCAAGAAAGCAAGCAGGCCAAACGCATCATATGTAAAAGCACATACAGACAAACACAGCAATGAAGCAGACAACACCATCTGACAAGGGACAAAATGAACAAAGGCATTAAGAGAGGTTCTCCCTCTCCCTATCTCTCTCTCCCTCTCTCTATCTCTCTCTCCCTTTCTCTCTCTCTCTCTCCCTCTCTGAATATTTTCTGAATATTTTCTTATTCAGACAGCACAGTAGAGGTGTGGGAAGGGATTGGGAAATGACCCCAGGATTGGCCCTCCTCGGGATCCAGCCAACTACGTCATGGCACACCCACCACCCCCACCCCCTGGATACAAGGATACAAGATGCCAGTTCCCCAACCACCACACCCCCCACCCTTCTTTATTCCAATGCCCCAAACCACCACACCCCCCACTTGTCTCTGGACAGCATTGCCCCAACCACCACACCCCTGGTACCAGTGTTTTTCCCCTCATCAGCACTGGTAAAGCAGCCTCAGCAGCAGCCCAGAGTGGGTCAGCAGCATCTGCCTCATCTCATGAGCCATGCTGCTGCAGCTCACGTGCCTGGCTGACATCCCTCGCGTCCTCTCTCTCTCTCCCTCGCTCTCTCTCTCTCTATCTCCCTTTCTCTCTCTCTATCTCTTCCTTTCTCTCTCCCTCTCTCTCTCTCCCTCTCTCCTTCTCTCTCTATCCCCCTCTCACCCTTTCTCTCTCTCTGTCTCTTTTTCCCTCTCTCTCTCCCTCTGTCTCCCCCCCCCCTCTCTCCCTCTCTCTCTCTATCTCTCGTGCTCGACTGCGGCCAGGGACCGTGACCCATCCAAGGGGGATCAGGGCGGATTTAGCCCTGCGCTGATGATGAAGAGTCGCTGGAAGGCTGCCCTGCCCTGGCCTGGCATCGCTTGCTGATGAGGTCCGATCGAGGGAGACGTGGTCACCTACTTTCCGTAGGAGCGCTGGCTGCCACTGGAGCGCACGCAAAAGTGGGTCACCCCGTCTCCTCGCTTCACTTCTCTCCTCCCCTCTCATCTCGTCTTCTCCTCTCCTCTCCGCTTCGTTTCTCCTCTCATCTCATCCTCTCTCTCTCTCTATCTCTCTCTCTCTGACGTCTTTAAATATTCATCTCTCCGCGCTCCATATCACGGCCACGCAGCTATTCATTTACACCACAAAGCCGCCACTACAAAACCCCTCCACATGAGAATCACTCTCCTTGAAGTAGCACCAGCACCAGCAGCGGCAGCAGCAGGGTAATTGTAAACGGCCCGTGCCCTTGAACGGCCTTGTTAAAGTGCCAGGCCATTAACACTGGCACCACTCACTCTGTGTGTGTGTGTGTGTATGTGTGTGGGAATGTCATGATTCTCATTCTCATGCATGCCTGCATACTACTGTACATGATGGGGTCGTTCCAGCCGGACGATTGTCCTCATTTTGAGGGCCTCTACTCCACCAGCACGTGCTGCCTGTCTGTCTGCCTGCCTGTCTGTCTGCCTGCCTGCCTGCCTGTCTGTCTGTCTGCCTGCCTGCCTGCCTGCCTGCCTGCCTGTCTGTCTGTCTGCCTGCCTGCCTGCCTGCCTGCCTGTCTGTCTGTCTGCCTGCCTGCCTGCCTGCCCGCCTGCCTGTCTGTCTGTCTGTCTGCCTGCCTGTCTGTCTGCCTGCCCGCCTGCCTGCCTGCCTGCCTGCCTGCCTGCCTGCCTGTCTGCCTGCCTGCCTGCCTCCCGCCTGCCTGCCTGTCTGCCTGCCTGCCTGCCTGCCTGCCTGTCTGCCTGCCTGTCTGCCTGTCTGCCTGGCTGTCTGCCTGTCTGTCTGCCTGCCTCCCGCCTGCCTGCCTGTCTGCCTGCCTGCCTGCCTGCCTGCCTGCCTGCCTGTCTGCCTGTCTGCCTGGCTGTCTGCCTGTCTGTCTGTCTGCCTGCCTGTCTGCCTGCCTGCCTGCCTGCCTGTCTGCCTGCCTGTCTGCCTGTCTGCCTGGCTGTCTGCCTGTCTGTCTGTCTGTCTGCCTGTCTGTCTGCCTGGCTGACTGATTGAGATTATTTGATTTATGCGCTGCTGCTGTGCTGTGAGCATTAGGGCCTTGGTGAACGTGCGCACATGCAGCAGAGAAAGTAGGCCAAATCACTTAAGAGATAAAAGGGCTTTTTTTTCAAATAGTTTTAGAGATTTTTTTTCATAGTTGTTTTATATAGGTCTGTATGTAGCTCAGGATTGCAGTGTTTATCCCTTTGGTGGGAAATACTATGTGCTATAAATCCCAGTGTAGTCAGTGGACACTAGAAAAACATCCTCATCACTGAAGCTTAGACTTATCATTCAAAGCCATGGCCAGAGACGGATTGATGGGGATGTTTATAAAGAGGGGCCCTTCATGCAATGGACATACACTGCAGAGAAACAATTTTTTTAAAAATGAGAAGAGCATGATGCCTTTGTACTGTTCTTTCCCCCGTCTTTCTGTGTAAAAGTATACACTAACATTATTCTGTTCGACTGTCAATTCTATCAGTTTACCGGTGATAATTGTGACTACAACACATTCTTGTTTTCTGTGCTGTATCGATCACTGAGTTGAGAGTTGAAACCTGTTTCTGTCTGTTACTGTTCTTTCCTCCTCTTTCTGTGTAAAAGTACACACTAACATTAATCTGTTAGGCTGTTTTAAACCTACGGGTAGTAATTTTGACTACAACAAACTTCTTGACTTCCTGTTTTCTGTGCCATATCAATCATTACATTGAATTGAGACTGAAGGCCTGTTAACCTCCTAGTTTTCCAGCCCCAGATTAGCCCACAGTCCTCCGCCCCCGTGGTTGGCTCCTCGCCCTGGAAAGTGCCGCATGGTCCTGGTAGATTAACCTCCATCTACCCCTGCCATACCTGCTGTGACCACGGCCGGGAATGAGGAAGGGGGAATAAACATGAAAGCTTTCCAAGGCCCTGCCAATGAGGGGGTGGGGGGTGAGGGGGGGCTAGTTGGGGAGATGCCCCTTCACTATAAACCACTTTGGGTGTCTTAAAAATTGTTATATAAATACAAAAAAATGCAATGTATTGGGAATATGAACAACTCTTTTCTTTTTCTTTGACTGCAGTAGTAGCATCAACTACAACTCTTTGCAGACTATCAGACAGTCTGTTGACAAGAGTGACACCTTAATTAAGGAGATTATTCACTAACGGTGTAGTATCTAGAACTGGCACAAAGACTATTACGCCGTGGCCCGGAAACCTGTGCCCTCGTCTGTCTCGATTGTTATCCTTGGATGATTTGTCTGTGCTGTGGCGTAATACCACACAAATGGATTTTGGTAACAGAAGCCTGAATCCCCAAAAAACTAAGGCAAATTCTTCAGGAAAGGTTTTGAATGCCCTTCCATTTTCTTTCTTTGCACTGGTACTCTTTGCAGTAAAGCCAGACACAGGTTTGGTTTCCATGGTGTGGCTCTTCCCATTTGTTTGTTTGTGTCACCTGTCTCTTGTAGGCTCTAAATGTTGCAGGTGTGTGGAATCCAGCTCCAATTATTTTCTGGACCAGGTGTTGTTTAAAAGGGGGCAGATGTCCAGGCCTGGGGTGGTCTCCTCTTGCCTTGGCCATCGGCACCTATGTTTTCGGACTCCAGCTCTCCAGACGTTCTTTTGTTTTGTTGGTTTTTGAACACCTTGACTGATTGTGTTACATTTTCATTTCTCAAGCTTTCATTTATACTGACTGCATTCACCATAGGTACTTACTTTAATTCATTTAATACATTTCTCTCTTGATTATTGTATTCAAGTGTGGTCTCCCTTCTATGTTGCATTTGCCTTGAGCCATGCACTCGTAACACCAGACACAGGTTCGGTTTCCATGTGAAGCAAGTACAGTGTGTACTGGAGTACACTTAATGGCTAGCTCATGTATACAGTGTGAGCCTGGAGCTTGATTTCACTACACATTATACACACGTAGGTATTAAGACCGCCACCACCAGCCATTACGCACTAAATGCACCTCAGATCTGGATATGTAACCGAAAGCAGGAGACTAAACTTAAACCTGTTAATCTCCTCTTAATACCCATGATCGGTGTTGGTTTCCCCGGGTGTCCTTACCGTGTTTCAGTCGCAGGCGGCAGCAGCCACTGACGTCAGCAGGAGCCGGGAACTCATCCCGCTACCAGCTACCAAAAAATGCCACGAACACAAACAAAGGTGTTACGAAACGCTTATTACCACTGTGAGGGTTACATAATTTTTCATGTAATATTTTTTTCTATTCATTTTAATGCTATTGATATGTGGCTGAACTCTGTTAAGAGGTGAGTGAACTCTGTTTATAAAATACGAGAGGTGGGTTTACTGGTGCCAAGCCCAAAGGTGCCAGGGCAAAAAAAGGTGCGATGGAATACTTATTGCTACTGCTAGGGTTACATTATTTCTTATTTTAACTCTGTTGATAGGAGAATTAATACACTCTGTTGAGAGATGGATAAACTCTGTTTCTAAAATGTTTTGCTTCCGTTCACCCTCCCCTACAAGGCCAAAAGTTGCCAGGAATTAGAAAGGTTATGAAATACATATTACCACTCCAGAGTTACATTTTTGTTTTTCATTTTAACTGTATTGATAGATGGATAAAGTCTGTTGAGAGGTGGATACACTTTCTAGTTTCTGACATGTAATAGGGAGGTCAAGTCAGTTTACTTGGATTCACCGTCTATTGCAGGCCCAAAGGTGCCAGGGGTTATGAAATTCACATTGCCACTGCAGAGTTACATTTTTTGTTATTTTAACTGTATTAATAGGTGGATAAACTCTATCGAGAGGTGGATACACTCTGTTTCAAAAATGTAATCGTTAGGTCAAGTCAGTTTACTTGCGTTCACTGTCTACTACAGGCCCAAAGATGGCAGGAATAGAAAAAAAGGGGTTATGAAATCCATATTACCACTCCAGAGTTACATTTTTGCTTTTCATTTTAACCGTATTGGTAGGTGGATTAACTCTATCGAGAGGTGGATACACTCTGTTTCAAAAATGCAATCGTTAGGTCAAGTCAGTTTACTTGCGCCCAAAGGTGCCAGGAATAGAGAAGAGGCTTATGAAATCCATATTGCCACGGTGGGGGGTTACATAATTTTTGTTCATGAGTCAGAACAGCAGCTAACGCTGACCCTGAGGGTACAGGATGGGTCTCTCTCTCCGTGTCTCTTGCTCCTCTCTCTTCACTGCACAGGGGAAATGACTCAGTGGAGCTGTAATGGATTCCCATGGTGTGTTTGTGTGCTTGTTTGTGTGTAGGTATTGAATAATGCATGTAGTCACCCAGCAACTTCCCACAGACTCTAAATAAACTAGAACATAAGAAAGAAGGTATAACATATATATAGCCTGGTTAAAAAAAAAAAACAGTGTTTCGCTGTGATTCAGTAGTTTCCGGGTTGATAAATCTGAGAGGGGTAAATTAAAAAAAACATTTAGGCTTCATCCGGTCTGTGAGAGTCACAGAGGGTTTGTCCAGTTCTCTTATATACAGAGTCTATGCTAGTCACTCACACTCGTTGGAACGAGAACATCAGCTTTTAGAAGGCTTTTAGTGACAAAATAAGTTTCCTGAGAGTTTAGGATTACAAAATATACATATACAATATACATGTACATCTGATGTGAAAGGACATATCAGGAGTGAACATCACTTTGTTTACTAATGTTTTTACAAGAGGGGCTGAGTTATAGCTACTAACAACACAACACCCCTTTCCTAAAGCAACTTCACTGGCTGCCCAAGTGTCTCTATAGCTCCCTGAAATATACACACCTTCTTATACACTCCTTTCCTTGTCAGCCTTCCCTCTATCCATCCTCCTGCCCCTGTGGGATAATAAAGACCCATTTGTTCAGGATAGGCTGCCTCACATGACCATGCCCTCAGACTACCATCCAAATCATGTTTTTTATTTATCAGTTTAAATACACTTTTGTTCAATCGTGTCTGTTTAGATCATTTACATTGCACTTTAATGTAAATATGTTTGATGTACTGTGGCTTTGAGTCTTGAAAGGTGCTTACAATACAATGGGCCATTTCTTTCTTTACCATTTAAAGTCCTATTTTGCTGAAGCATCAGCAAAACTATTCAGTGCATAGACTGCAATCTGAAGTGTGCACTGTGCCACCTGCTGGCCACTTTGTGTATAGCACAGGAACCAAAAGGACCAACCGCACAGAAACCAGCATTCCTGCCATATAAATTGATTTTTTCTCCCCCATCTTTTGGGTTTGTTTCAAGGAATTCCATCAGCATGCATGACCAAGTAGTTTTCCTTTACACAAGCGTTACTCACAGCTGTGGCATCATGCATCAAATCAGTGAAATTGATAGATACAGCTCACTACAGATCACTCCCCCACATCGATTTTGGCACGCGCGTGCTTGTGCGCACACACACCCCCAAAGCAAGTATCATCTTGTGAGCAGCTTAGACATTAGTCTTGCTATCCGTGGTGACTTCTTTAAATCAGGAAAAAAAGACCAGTGGACAGTGAAGTGGTGTAATTTATCCAACTTTATTTAACAACTTTGAGGGGAGGGTGTCTACTTCTCAGGCTGCTGCTGCTCTGGCATGCTCCTGATGATGTCAGAGTCACCTGTGGAGACACAACACAGACACACACACACATCAGATAATGTCATCCTACCTGTCGGTGTCCTGATCCATTTAATGAGCATTCGGACACGAGTGTGTGGTTACAGTTTATTTTACTGGTCTTATTACATCAATTAGGTACAGTGTAACAAAGTATGTAACAATATGCAACATTATATACTTATCCTGTACCATAGGATTAGTGTTAGGGATGTACAGTGCAAGTACATAACATTACATGTTGTTGCATGTAGATGCACTAAAAAAGGAACTGGAAAATAGTGCTACCCAGCATGTTCCCCATGCAAGACTGCACATCAAATAATGGGGAGTGACCACCGGCCATCACAAAATACCTGCGACAGCCGTGGCCCTCATCTGGGCACTAGTTTAAACAACACTGACAGCCAATCTCTCCAAAACACACAGCCCTCTGGGAAAGATCCTAGCAAGGGCTTAAATAAGGCCACCTGCTGCTACTGAACATTTGATTGACAGTACCAGGGGGGAAAAGGGGGGGTTCTGAACATCCGGAGATTGTGACGTTCGTTCCAGACAATTATACAACAGTGAACAGCCGACACAGATCCGAATCGGCTATGAAGCAGATCGAAAACTATCAGCTGTTTAAACCAGAAATGATGAAATGGTTGTATATTTAGAAACATCTACATGCAGCACCTACACAAGATAGATAACCATCATGTTGAGCCATCCTGTTTAAAAAATGACTACTATTAACAACTGTGTTTCACTGGGGGGAAAAACCCAAAAAAAACTTGTATCTGTCAGAGATTATCTATGTATGTGTACTTGCTTACATCTCATGAAACTTTCATTTGATCACCACACCCACAGTGCCCAGTGTAAATGTGTTTAGTTGTCAGGCATTGAAGATATTATTTTAAAACATGGTTTAGTAATTCTTACCTAATATTGTTATAAAACATGGTTTAGTCATCTTTTGGCCTCACCAACCTGGCAACCAGCTCAGTGTGCCCACAGGCACGGGGATATTGTAGCATTTTGTGACCTTACCAAAATGGCAGCTGGCGATGGATGCCGTGTGCCTGTGGGCTCACTCTGTATGAGCAGTGGACAAGTTTTTTGACCTTACACTGGCACAGCTATATAAAGCCGAAAAGCCAGAGGGCCCTTTTCCCCCACATACAAATGAACTTTATGTAAATAAAGCTATTTTCACATTCATCAGGACAGAGTTGGCATAGTCAAATCATCACCCAGGTGTCTGTACTGAGACAGCAGTTTGAATAGCTAGACTGAACTCAGCAGGACTTTGGCTGTGCAAATGAGCTAATAGCCTTTACACGCACAGTGCATCTGGGAGTCATTTGATAGATGCTGACAGGCCATTAACATTTTATATGACTCATTCCAAAGTCAGTGGACTGTACATGCAGTACAAGCCCATCTCAATGAATTAAATTCGATTTTTAACAGTAAAACTGAACTTATATTGATTCTTTACACACAAAATTAAGTACTTCAAGCCTTTTGTTTGCTTTAGTTTTGATTACAGCTTGCAGCTAATGAAAACCCAAGCATTCGTATTTTAAAAAAATAATATTACATCAGACCAATTAAAAAAAAAAAAAAAAAAAGGATTTTATACAGAAGTCAGTCTTCTGAAATGTTTGTCCTCAGTACCTAGTTGCATTTTTTCATAATTTCTTTATTAACCTTCCATTTATTATAGTGTATTTCACAATGCACTGTAATAAATGGAACTATTTTTAAAATTTACTCAGACACGCCCGTAATGTTACCAGCGACTTACCAGGGTCAATGATGGCCAGTGTGCACACTCTGTAGTATCTACCGCAGGCTGTGCCCAGCTCGATGTTGTTGCCACTGTAGTGGTGGACACCAGTCTTGGCCAGCATGGCGTAGTACTCAATCTCGGACTTCCTGCGGGGACACACAACAAGCTTGGCTCACACAACAGGCCAATACTGGGCAACATGGGACTACAATGGACAACAGGATCCCTTTATCTATCTGTCTGTCCATCTGTCCATCTATACATTCAGAGCCTGTATTCTATTCTACTTAACTATTCTTATGTACTGCTTCTTACAAGGTGCATATGTTGGCTGCTCCAAACGACATCTCAGTATACTTTGTGTAGGTGACAAAGAACTATATCTTGAGATGGTAAACTTCACTTTTGGCTTGTATATGTTTGTTTTATTTTTAATTGTATACATTACTGTACATTCAGAACCTATATTCTATATTACTTAACTATTCTTATCTACTGCTTCTTTCTCTGTGCATCTGTTGGCTACTCTAAACGGCATCTCACTATACTTTGTATAATGACAAAAGACTAACCCTAGCCCTTACTGTAATGCCCTACAACTGTGTGTCTCAGTCAAATCAGTTTTGGACTGCCTAATCATGGATTAGTATTGTCACTCAAGTATATGCATCTGTGTGTATACATATATGCATAACCCAGCTTTAGCTACAGTTCTAAGGGCTCAGCATTGACAAGAGGCCCTTTGAGGACATTATTATTATGGGCCTATAACTGTATTCTTTCATAGACCCCAACATACCTAGAAGATCCCCTCGGTTGCCTGTCACCACTTTCCCATTTTCTATCTGTAGATTTACCTCATACATCAGCATATCTGTAGGCATTGCAAAAGCTGTACTCATAGGCGTAGCCACGGGTGGGCCTGTGCCTACCCACTTGTCAATTAGGCCCAGCCATTCAGAAGGCTGCTTATTACAGAAGGCCAAATCGACATTTTAAATTATAACAGTAACCTATGTGTTTTGGGCTAGGCCCATCTGATTTTTTTTCTAGGCCCACCCATTTTTATGATTTCTGGCTAGTCCCCAACCCATAGAGCAGGTATCACTACATTTTACAGTACCAAAAAAAGCTGACGTGGACACACTGTGTGCGCACAGAACCCACCTCAGAGCTGGGCATGATTTCTGGCTAGTCCCCAAGTAGAGCAGATACTACTAAATTTTACAGTACCAAAAAGGGTGACAAGGACACACTGTTTGCGCACAGAACCCACCTCAGAGCTGGGCAGTTGTTGGCCAGGATGACCAGCTTGGCCTTGCCCTGACGGATCATCTTCTGGGACTGCCTGTAACCCAGCACGTATTTACCGCTCTTCATCACCAGCTGGAGACGGGAGTTGATGGACTCCAGGGACTTTTTCTAAAAGGCAAAAGAAAAAGCACTAGGTATACACTTCCGCACAATGACATCACCGACATAGATGTTACAGTGTTTCTAACAGTGCCTCGTTGGGATACCACCAAGAACTGCTGGGCCCATTCTAAAATACATCTGACGCATTCAAAGATTCTACCACCATGTCGCATGCCATCATTAATAAATATCACGCAATGTATGTCAATAAAGGAGAAACGTGGTCTAGGCATCATTAGACAGAAACTTTTACTGCACTTCAACATATCAGAACGAATGGGTGCTGATATTCGACAACCCATTTCAAAGAGTGACAGCCGAAACACGGAGGTCTAATGTGGTAAACGTTGGTGAGAGAGCTTCAACTGACACACTGGTCGGACAGAGAAGCAAGTCGGTACACTGTATATCCAGTATCACTGTATCACTAAATGTATAAACCCACGTTGTCACATTCCCCTGCTAGCTACTCCGTTAGCCTACAGAGCTACAGCGCTAAAGCATGGACCGCACCAGGCGCTACTCACTGTTTTCTTTGCGGCCACCATCTTTGCTGTTCAGTCCGCTCGGGCCGACCTAAACACATAAAAAGAAAGCGCATAGTTTAATTTACAGACCACGTCCACTTCCAGTGACTCAAAAGTAAAATAAATTGCTGTTATTTTTATGAAAATACAGAGCAGAACCTACAGGCTCACTCCTTCAATATGGCTACGGAGAGAAAGGATTTCCCATGATGCAAGGCAGTGGGAAGAGCTGTGGCTGTCATCGCGAGAGGAAGCGTGAACAGACTGAAAATACTCAAAGCAACAAAAAATAGGCATCAGCAAATATTGTCTTCTTCTTTTGGGTTTATTAAGTTCTGTGATAGATTACCAATGTTGCTTAGTCCATCGAGGTCTGTTTAGGCATGATGGAAGCCCATCTCTCTAAAATGTGTAGGCCAATTATGACTATTTCAGATGGGTTATTAAGTATTTTGTTTGCCTTTCCTTACATTATATGGTAATGTCTGTGTTTCTTCTGTTTCTCATGCAAGCTGACATAACCACTTGTATTTGTGACTGCAGAAAATATTTTCCCCCAGCGTTTATACTGATCCAGTGAATAGACTGAGGTGTACTGTTATCCTTTTAACAAGATACTGTCAGATGGAGATAATTGATAAGCTATTGCATGACTGTTTAAAAATTTGGGTATATGGCCACCTTAGTCATGAAAGTGATTTCCATTTGTTATCATGATCACACAGCACACCACAGCGAAATTCAACCTCTGCATTTAACCCATCACACATGTGACCAGGGGGCAGTACCATGCTCAGGGCACCTCAGTCATGAGGTGGTCAAAAAGGAGGAGAGTTCTGGTCATTCACTCTCCAAACCAACCTGTCAGTGGATCTGTGAACTGGATCTGTGACTCTTTGCCTGCAAGTCGGACTCCTTAACCACTAGCCCATGAGTGTCGAACGAGGCCATCCCACTGCTGGGACACATAAAATGATGTAGAGCTACAAAAGAAAGAAAAAGTTAAAAAGTTTTTTATTTTCTTAAAGTTTTGTGATATTTTTTTTTCACATCCACACCCTAGGTCTCCAAATGTATAGCCTACCTACTGGCCATGTAGCCAGAGGCAATAACTGCAATCATGCGCAATAGAGCATCCCATCAACACAATATACAACAGGTCATAGTAGTATAACATGAAACTGAGCACCTGCCTATTAAAGCCACAAAGCAATTGTTTTTTGACCACTGGCTGCCTTGTGTGTGTTTGTGTGGCATTGAAAACTGTAATGTGCATACCCCACTGAAGGGGGCAGTATGGAGGGGGAAAGCACACCTGGGGATCAAATCCGCCGGCTGTCAGGTGGATTGATGAGCTCTAGCAGCCCAGGTCGGTGAAGTGAGAAAGCGTTAGGGATGAAAAAAATCAGTTTTTTGTTAAGTCCATGCCTTTGCTAACTTTGGCCTTGCGTTGCAAACAAAAACACAATAGCATTTAAGCATGTCAATATGCCAGGAGGACAAACATCCTTATTGCAAGGCCTCCATTGTTTAAAAACTGAAACCACTAACTTTATTATAACAACAAACATATTGCAGGCCCACAGCTTTGCATAGCATAAGTTGCAAGTTGCTATTTGGTCGTTGCAGTACCCTGAAATGATGGTGCACAGAATGTTTCTTGGTCGCTGTTAGCAACTCATGTAGGATGTAGCCTTTATACAGTTTCAAACAGCAAGAAGTTCCTGAAAGATGTTTTTCCCTGCAGGATGCTTATGGTAACCGCACACACAACAAATCCTCCGCGCACCCGGACCGCGGGTAGTTTTAATTTGTCATGCGCAAGAACTGCGCGGTGGAGTGAGTGGACCGGGGTATTCCCATAATTTACTTTGAGCGAGGCAGAGAGAGAGAGAGAGAGAGGGAGAGAGAGACGTGAAGACTAACGTTAGCGCAGGCTGATAGTGAACATCTATGCACGTCGCCAAGGAGTCGGGCATTCGTTACAGACCTCTGTCTTTGCTGCCGTAATTTATGTTTTTAAAAGAGAATGGGCTGTAACTCCAGCACGCAAACCTCAGCACAAGAGGGAACCAAGCCGAGCGCCAAACCGGAGGAGAGTAATGGAGCAAGCACAACAGGTGGGCATGTTGCGGTTTTCATTGAATTCCAGCGGTCACTAGAAAACGTATCAAAGCCGACATTATTGTGTGTGTGTGCGTCAACTTGGTGAAGTGTCTTGCATTGTTCGAAATGACATTTGTTTTGGTGAAATGCCTTCATTTTTGTCAGCTTAAAAAAAGATTAAAAAATTAAAAGTTTCATGAAAAGGGAATTTAACTGGCAGGCCATCGCATTGCATCTACCTAAATTTCAAAAATGAGGGTAGGCTATTTTGAAAATAGTTGTGCAGACTTTGCAATGCACACAAGTTATAGCTAATGCAGTCTTCACGACGAGGCAAGATGATGTTACTCAGAAGTGATAGTCTTTCTGTTTGCATCTATATGTTTGCTAATATTGACAAACAAAATCCTCTAATTAAAGAAGAGACTTCTAATGGATTCGACCTGCTTCTAAGGCCTCTCCTCGTCAGAACCTGTTACATGGACAGAGATAGTGTGACATCTTTAGTTTCACCTGGAAATCCAACACCCGCCCGTAGTTGCTTACTTTCCTGGTTCATCCGAGCAGCACCTGTTTGGTACTGATTGAGTGAGACGGTCAAATTCGACACAATGGGCTAAATGTTGTCACAGTTTAGGGACATAGCCACAGCCACCGGAAGCTCTTATGGTGAAGGTGCACTTTGTAATAATTATTGTTCTAAATGCCATGTGTCAAGTGAGGGGTTGTGGATACAACCACATAGAGATGTTGCAGTGGAACAACCTGGCAGGGAGATTAAGAGAGAAAGCCAGCATCACTTCTATGAGCTCTTTTCCCTTTATTTGTCAAGTCATCATCTGCTTTCTATGACCAGCAGCAGTCAGCTCTGTCACTGAATGAGTGATCATCATGTCTGAAGTCATTTCACTGCGATTTCCATAACACACCTATTTCCTCACCTCTCCGTGCCCTTCCTTCTTCACTTGACTGGTCTGAAGGCGGTAATTAAAACTGTGCCATCTGTAACACAATCTCCCACAGCATAGGGAAGTTCATGTCAGTCATGCTGACACTTCATGTTTTGTTTTTTGTTTGAACATTTTGTTTGAGTCTTCTCTTGATAAAGGGCATGATAAAGATAAGCTTAAGATGAGCATTTTAAGTTTAATTTTGGTTTAGATATGTCCTAAGACCTTGGGAATTCTGTTTGAGAAGAATAACTCCGAATTCCATGATCTTCTCATCTAGATAGGTGTTCGATACATTGTTCAGTTCAACTTGTGACCCCAAAGCAACTGAAAATGTGTCAAGGTCACCCAAACCTGTTTTTGACCTTCAGATTCAGATAAAACAGCTGTTTGTCAGGCACATGTTTGCTATGGAAAAAACAAGTGACTGCTAACGCAGTCTAATGCAGATGAAAGGTAAATTGAGGGGCTGGCACGAACACAAAAGTACTTGGTCACTAAACTAATTAGCATGTGGACTTAGCTGCTAGCTGGATAGTGGTGATTTCTGTGCTTCATGTTTTTGAAGACATGGGCTCTGTTTGAAACGTTTCCTTGTTTATTAAACATCAGATCTGTATCCGTTCCATTGACTGATCCACTACATACTGCACTGTGCAGCACAGTAAACAAGCAAACATTTAGGATTTCCCCATAGTCAGAAAGGTCAGTCACAATTATAGAGAGTTTAGAAAGTTAACACCATGTTGCCAATGAGCTGATGTAACCAGAGATCGTTTGACTTATCGGATTTCCTGTTCCTTGTGTACTTGTTACAGTATTCAGATATAAGTACTTGGAGTTCATGTACTTGAATCATTAATTGTAGTTGGTAAATGGTCATACTCCTGTTGTAGATGATGTAGCTCTACTCCCATCTCAGAACTTTGGGTTTTCATCATACATTCAGGCTGTTAAACTGTTACTATCTGAACTATCTGAAGAATTTTCTTCAAATCCCATTTACAATTTCCTCTTCTTTGCACTACTAACAGGCACGACTAATGAGAACGGGGGTGTTCCAGAGGACACCGAGACCATCCCAGACCAAACCGCAGCACCCGCAACTGCAGCAGCGCCAGCGCCAGCACCAGCGCAGCCGGCCAGCGAGACCGCTGCAGCTCCAGCAGCAGAACCTGCACCAGCTGCAGCTGAACCTGCGGCAGCTGCAGCAGAGCCTGCAAAAGCAGAGAATACTGCAGCTGCACCTGCAGCCTCTGAACCTGCTCCTGCAGCCCCTGCGGCCGCCTCTGAACCGGCTGCAGCACCAGCAGCCTCCGAACCAGCTCCAGCTCCAGCGGCAGCCTCTGACCCTCCTCCAGCGACCTCTGACCCTGCTCCGGCCTCCAGTGAGGCTGCCCCGGCTTCCAGTGACGCCGCGCCCGCCGCTCCCGCCGCTGGTGACGCGGCAGCACCTGCGGCAGAGAAAGCAGCAGAACCTGCACCTGCAGCAGACACAGCGGCAGCAGCAGCAGCACCTGCAGGTGAGGCTCCGGTGAAGGCTGAGGCTGCGCCCACGACCGGGTCAGACGCTGCTGCACCTGCACCTGCAGAGGCCAGCCCTGCGGAGACGGCCACCCAACCAGCAGGTGGGTGTTTGAGTCTCGAATACATCATAACTACCACCACCTTGTGGGTTTACTACACTACATTACATTACATTACATTGCATTTGGCAGATGCTTTTATCCAAAGCGACTTACAAAAAGGAGGGCATAAGCAAACAGAGGTGTAAAGGGACACTGAGTAAGCAGACAACCTTTATACATACAGGGAGGTCCATGTGTCTGAATAAGTTTCCCGGAGCAGGGACACTCCAGAAGTGGTTAAGGGACAGACCTGGTTTATTTACCCCAGAGGTAGTGGGAAAAGCTGATAGGAGAGTCCACTGGCATTTGTTTAGTTAAGAAAATGAGACGGTCACCCACCCAGCAGGTGGGTGTTTCTCTGGAATACTTCATCACCACCACATGGGGTTTACTACAGACGTAGTTAAGGGACGAACCTGGTTTATTGAACCTGGAGGTAGTCGCAAGACCTGATAGAAGTGGAAGAGTCCACTGGCATTTGTTTAGTTAAGAAAATGAGAGATGGCCACTTAGTCAGCAGGTGTGTGGTTCTCTCAGATGAAAGGACAAGAACAGGCTTGTCCAGGCTTTTAAATCATCACACACACACACACACACACACACACACACACACACACACACACACACACAAGCAGGGATGGATAGTAGTCATGGGGTGCTGTTAACCTTTAGCGATGTCTTGTCACACCTAGTGTGACTGGAATGTTGGAAGGACGAAAGTTCTTAAGAATGTTGTTGTAGTCTATAGAATATTAAGTGGAATTTCAAAATCTTCCATTGTTGTAGAACACATTTTTTATATGGGATCAAAAGCCCACTTCTATTAGATACAATGAATGTTAACATGCGGAAGGAGTGGTGTGACATACTTAAGAGGGAAGCAGGGAAGGATTCCATGCCTCTCGTAAAACTACTCTCTCTCTGTGCACCATTCATGCTTCCATATGTATAGACTGAATCATTTCTTGTGGGAACCTTTAGAGTTATTTGTCTATCATGGATACAGCACTGCTAGCTACGCTATGTACAGCTCTGATGAGTATGTCTCTGCCCCCCCACCCCCCCTCAGGACCATCCCTCCCCGCAACAGGCCGTGTTACTATGGGTCCCCAGTACACAAGCCTGTTCTTGTCTTTTAATTAACTCATGGGGCTAGTTATTAACTTGAAAACACCTTAGCCAATGTTGCAGGGAGGGAAAGCATGTGTGTCTGTGTCTGTGTGTGCCTGTGTGTGCCTGTAGCCAGTGTAACACATGTGGCGTTTGACACAGCTTGCTATCTAATTACTTATTAGGGGCTGACTTCAATAGGCAACCAGACTGGGGGTAGACCAGACCAGACGCACAGAATGCTGTGGTGCTGAATAGGGACTTGGCATTTAAGCACCCTGCAATTTATACAAGAGCAGAGTTTATGTGGTTAGTGTTGCTTGCTTGCGCCTGGTGTAAAAGATATGCATGTAAATGTTAATTGGCCGCCATGCAAATACTGACGAACATAACACTCTCTTCCTGTGTACAATGCAAAATGGTGAGGATGATATAACACTGACCAGCTGGAAACAGCTGACAGATAAGCCCTGCAGTTTCACAGCTGTAAGTATTTGCTCAGGATGTTTGGGATGACTTCACAGTAGTAGGCTAGTTGGAGGGAGAGGCATAACTTGCAGGAAGGCAACACAGACACAATGCTCAGGGCCTGCAGGCCACTACAGGCCCCCAGAGTGCTAATGAATTGTAAACTACAGTAGCGGCAAAACAGTTTTTAATCTTAACCTTTCCAAATCTTAAACTACAGTAGCGACAAAACATAGTTTCCAACATTAACCTTTTCAAACCTTAAACTACAGTAACGGCAGAACAGTTTCCAACATTAACCTTTTCAGGCTTTAAACTACAGTAAGGGTATACAGTCTTCAACAGAAGTTGTGGATTTTTTTGCCTGGGTTAAGGGTTAGGTATGTAATATGTAACATCATGTACTTCCACTGTATCATAGGGTTACTGTTACAAGGATGGTTTATTGTCACATGCATAGACATGCATTACTGTGTAGAGTAGGGGAGGGGGTATTAAAGTGCGTAGATCAACATGGTAATGTATTAGGATACAAGGATGGTTTATTGTCACATGCATAGACATACTGGGTAGAGTAGGACATGCAGTGAGATTGGCGATTGTCTGTCTAAAACTGGGCTGACTGTTAGTGTTAGGTTGAGGTATGTAATATGTAACACTATGTACTTCCACTGTACCATGGAGTTAGTGTTGCAAGGACACAAGGATGGTTTATTGTCAGATGCATAGACATACATTACTGAGTAGAGCTAGGACATGCAGTGAGATTAGTGGTTGGTCTAAAACTGGGCATGGGGAGGGGAGAGTAAAGGATACAAGGATGGTTTGTGGTCGCATGCATAGACATGCATTACTGAGTAGAGCTAGGACATGCAGTGAGATTGGTGATTGTGGGTTTAAAACTGCATGGGGAGGGGGGAGTAAAGTGCGTAGTCACATGCATAGACATAAACTACTGGGTAGAGTAGACCATGCAGTGAGATTGGTGATTGTCAGTCTAAAACTGTGCATGGGGAGGGAGGAGTAAAGTGCGTAGATCAACATGGTAATGTATTAGGATACAAGGATACAAGGATGGCTTATTGTCACATGCATAGACCTACATTACTGGGTAGAGTAGGACATTGATTGTTAGTCTAATTGGTTGTCTGATTGTTAGTGTTAGAGTTAGGTATGTAATATGTTACATTATGTACTTCCACTGTACCATCCTACCACCGTAGGACATGCAGTGAGATTGGTGATTTTGAGTGTAAAACTGATATACATTACTGGACATGCAGTGACATTGGTGATTGTCGATCTAAAACTGGGCTGAGGGAGATCTGTAGTTGCGTAAGAGGCCAGGGCCGCTGGGACAGTCAGGAGCACTGCTTGACACCAGAGGAAAGAGAGGTGTGATGTTGGCAGGTGCGGCCGTCATTGACATTGGCCTGGGCTTCTCGCCGTGACAACAAAGCCCGCTGCCCGCAATGTGAAACTTCCTGAGAGGGCAGCGACCGGACCGGCGCCAAGTGGTCACCAAGCAGCCAAATCCATCTCTGTTTCCCTAAAACACCCACTGCACTGAGCAGCCCAATCCATCTCTGTTTCCCTAAAACACCCATGCAATCAGACACCCATGCATTGTTTTATTTTTTGTAAAAGATGTCCCACTTGACACTATCAGGTCTTGGATTACAAGTTAATGTCTTGAAAAAACAGTGTTACTTTTTTTAGAGTTTGGCTAAATGGTTACAGCAAAAGTAAAATGTTTAAAAATAACATGTACGGATGCTGCAAATGAAAAAGTAGCTTTTACCCAGCTGTGAACTGTGAACATTAACTGTGCTAATGTTTGTCTTTCTACACACTGTACAATAGACTTGTGCATTGTTCTCAAAATAATGTAGTCCCAGTCCCAGTCCCTGTGAATAGCTCTGTGTCCTCTGTGTTCGGTGTATAGTTTGTTTTAGATTGCCTTTAAATTGCCTTTTTTGGTAGTGTAGTGTAGTGTGTATATACAGGTATGGGCAATTACACATTATGGAAGTAACCGAACATGAGCAAATATAATATTATTGAAATATTTTACAACTGAAAAGATCAAGTCATTCACATCATACAAATACCACGGCATTTTATTGGGGAAATGGATGTGACAAACTCCAGAAATTGTCCATATATATTTTTAAATTGATTACATTTGCTGGCAAATATACATTACAATTACTTAATATATATAAATATATGTTCCTCTTCTCCCTTAGAGGGTACAGAAAAGGCTGCACCAACGGAAGCCTCGGCAGAGGCCCCCAAAGAAGCCCCAGGTGAGGAAAAAAACTTCCTGTTCCCATTATGATGCAACAATTACCCTCGGAGCCTTTTAAACACGTGTTCGTGTTCCGAATGTTCACTTGTTCACTACATAGTACACTATGTACACTGTGTCTCAAATCACCAGGCAGATGTGATTTGTTTTTAGTTTTAGGTGGCATATACAGAAGTAAGTCTGTCACACTGTCACCTTAAACTAAAAAGCCTTAAAAAGACACTTCTGTCCAATAATTTGAGACACAGATAAACGAGTGAACATTCTGGATTCTGTCAAAGTTATTTGAAACAACAGAATGTTTGCATAGAATTCTAGAAGCTCTTACTCAAATAAGTGAATAGACAGGAGCATCTGGATGGTCTCTGGTGGATTCTCTCTCTCTCTCCCAGTTCTCCATTCATGCCACTGTCTCTCTTCTCTTTCCTTGCAGCACCCACAGAGGGGAAATAAGGCTGCACCAGAGCCAGGTTCATCCCACATCCCATAATGCCCCTGTGACGTCCACCAGATCTCTCCATGTGCAAAAAAAAGGCACCGGTGATCCACTGGGAACTTTATCTTTTTTAGAACCCAGATAGGTTAAAGCAACCACTTCACACACTCTATTTTTGCTACGGTTATCATTGAATTGAATTTAGCTCAGGTGGATGCATATGTTTATATATTTATACAGACATACATACAAATGAAGCCTGATTTACAGGAAAGGAATATTTGGATCACATTCATATAGTGGTTACAGTTGACCGTGTAAGTAAGGTTTAAACTTGTCTGCACTGAACCAAGCAACCAACCAACCAACCGACGGCGCTTTTAGAGTGTGTTCCCATGGTGAGGGTGACATCAATAATAATTAAGCAATCGCTTGTTGCCAAGATAGACCGCCCAGTGTCTCGACTGGAGTCTAACCGACTGAATTGTGCCTTTTTATTCTATTAGCGTGTGAAAAAGAATTTCTACTTTTTGTAAATATCAAGTTTCACAATACACAACACAATACGATCAGAAGTTATATTGTCATAGTAGAGTAGAGATCACGTATCACTTTAAAAATACAAGTACCTTGTGGTGAATGGCTTGAATTTTTGTTTTTCCATGCAAAAAAGGTGAATATTTCATGACTCAGATTTATACTTCTCTGTATTTGACAAACATATGTGTTGTAATGTTACTTGTAATGTTACAAAAAAAAAAATTCCACTGCTACATAAATTATTGAAAGCCAAAGCACTTGCAACGACTTTCCTGCAGCCTCGTCCATTTCCAAAGGCCTCTTGCTGTGAGCCAGAAATAAAAGGGACACTGAATATTTGCCTCGTGAAGCTCGTGAAAGTAAGTTGATGACAGTCATACCAGGTTAAGTGGGTGTAAAGGGTAAGATAAGCCGGGCTAATTTGCATCTTTAAAACCATATTAAATATTAGCACCCTGGAGTTGGAGTCAGAACCAGGTCTCCGCCTCGGTCATTCTTCCACCTCAAAGACGAACCTCCATGTTGCCTGTGGTTAATGTTTGATGCATATCTGTCAGCGTCAGTGTCGTGTGTCCACTTGTCTGCCCAGCTGGGCTGAGAATGATGCTGTTGAGGCCACTGCAGCTTTTCCAGAGCAGATAGTTGGGTCGGTTCATGCCCTCTTTGCTGGTATAGTTAGAGCTATACACATGAAGCCAGTTTCATTGAAGAAAGTTATGTGATGATGGCATGTGGATCACTGACTAGGAAATATCAAAGAGGAGCTTGTGTGTCTTTGCGCTTTTTTTCCCCTTAAATGTGTTAGTGTGCTATGTAGGTCATGTGTATGTAAACCGTCTCTAAGTCATTACAGGTCTTTAAACTGTGTCTGGACAGTATGCAAATCTAGACTATACAGTATGTGTTCCACAGAAACCACCTACCAGCACTGCACTTCAGCTATCATGAACAATCAGAGACAAAAGATACAACACTGTCAACATAACCATGTTTTGTCTTTATGTAAAAAAAACAAAAAAACAAAAACAGTGTATGCAGACCAAAACATTTTATGTCGACCTGGTTTAACACTGATCTACTGGCACAATCTGGTGTTAGTTTCAGTTAAAAAAAACTAAAAACTTGTACAATCTGGTATCAGTCCTGCGTTGGGGTGTTATCTACAGCTTGTGTATGTTGTGGCCGGCTAGTCAGGATGCATCAGAGATGGGTCCCACAGCAGCCACAGCTTCTATCTCCACCAGGCCAGCCTGCACAGGAGGCCAAGGACAGATAGAGGTCACTGGACAACACTGGACTTCAGCAGTCACGTGATAAAATATGTTAGTAAAATAAGATGGAGAAAAGGGGTCAGGGTTCCTTAATTTCCTTCGGGATTAATAAAGTTACTCTACTCTAGGGCATCTTGACAGGTGGTCAGGGTGAGTTTTTGTAAGTCGCTTTGGATAAAAGCGTCTGCTAAATGTAATGTAGTAATAATAAGAATAATAATGATCTCCTCCATGGAGTGGGTCCAGTACTCACCCTTGGCAATGCAGCTACCTGATAGGCAGCCCTGGCTGGAAAATTGCTGCTGAAAACTGTAAAAGGCAAAAAAAAAAATGTTCAAATTTTAAACAGAATCACAGAATTTTTTTTCCATGCCAAACTGTTGAAGCACTCTGAGCTACATCTTGTATGAATTGTGCTATACAAATATAGTTTATTACTATTATTATTATTATTATTATTATTATTTAATATTTTTTTCAGGTTTACAAGCACTGAAGGTTAACCTTCATGTTGAACGCATTAATTGTGTACAGACATCCAGGATATACAGGATCGGGTTAAAGGCCCACTCTCTCTAACTGCATAGATCTTGTAATACTTGAGTATCTAATACAGCCCCACCTAGTCAGCATGTGGTGTGGTGTATTAAAATGAACATCTGGAAGCAACATTTCTAAATCACATCAAGTGCTCAGTTAGAAACAACAAGGTGACCCTTGCTCATGGCTTTCTCAGTTTTTTAATCTCTTGAAACACGGCAGCCATTACAGAGATGACGTGCCTGGGGAGGTCATGGAGGTCACACAGAGGCAATTCTAGACTTTGTTGTTGGGGCCCCAAGCAGACTCCCACCCACTTCCATTGTAAACTGCACCACACTGCCACTGCTGTACTTTTAAAGGCTGTCAGCCCCTCCGAGGCCCTATAGTTTAGTGACCCCCGGGAGCTCCAAGGTATAGTTGCCTTGTTGGCTCGCTATACCTCTGGCCGGGGGGGTGGGGGGGGGGTCATGGCTCATGGCGGGTTGGGCCTGTTGTGCCGTTGCCTGCACCACCACCACCGTTGTACTTTTAAAGGTTGTCGGCTCTCCGAGGCCCTTCAGTTTAGTGGCCCCTGGGGGCCCCTGAGGTAGTTGTTAGTTGCCTTGTGTTGCCTTGTTGGCTAACCCCTAGCTACACCCCTAGGGTCATGTCAAGCCCTAGCTATTCCCAGCCTGAGCCTCCGCTTGGGTCATGGAAAGTTCCCTGAGGGAGCCTCTGCTCTGCTCTGCACAGGCAGCTAGGTAAGCAAGCAGGCAGGTAGGCAGGCAGGTAGGCAGGTAAGCAGGCAGGCAGGTAAGCAGGCAGGCAGGTAAGCAGGTAGGCAGGTAGGCAGGTAAGCAGGCAGGCAGGTAAGCAGGTAGGCAGGTAGGCAGGTAAGCAGGCAGGTAGGCAGGTAGGCAGGTAAGCAGGCAGGCAGGTAAGCAGGCAGGTAAGCAGGCAGGCAGGTAAGCAGGTAGGCAGGTAGGCAGGTAAGCAGGCAGGCAGGTAAGCAGGTAGGCAGGTAGTCCTGGGTCTTGGCTGAAGGACGAGGCTTCGATTTCACAGCACTTCCCTGGCTCCCCTTACACTGGGCTCCAGCCGGGGGTACGGTTACACCTGTGAACTGTGTCAATGGAGAACACCTTACCCAGCATGCATTCCTGCGTGATCACGTCCTAGTAAACAGCAGACAGACAGACAGACTGGCGGGGTGTGTGTGTGTGTGTGAGAGAGAGAATATTAGAGTGATGAGGTGTGCGTGTATGTATGTATATTTTAGGATCACCAAGCTGTTGATTGAGCAGGACTGTGTGTGTGTGTGTGTGTGTGTGTGTGTGTGTGTGTGTGTGTGTGTGCACGCAGTGGAAACGTGTGGGAGTATTTACAGGAAGTGAGTATGTGTCTGTGTGTGGCTGATCTCACGGCTTCACCCACCCAGGTAAATAAATAAAATCAGTGCACAATTTCAAACTGCTGATGCTCTCTACTTGACTGAGATGGGTAATGTGGATTCAGAAGTTACGATCTAGTAGTCAAAGTTGTAAGCAACTGGACTTGTTTTTGAAGCTTGAAGACGTTTCACCTTTCATCCAAAAGGCTTCTTCAGTTCCGGCCTCCTGATCACCATGACCTAGATGAATGAGAATCCTCACAGACATACCTACGTTCTAGCACCACATGTTCCACATATCACCTGGTTCTACCTGTGCAATTAAATACAGGTGACTTCAATAATTAACTCCTCTACCTGGCCCAGGAGCTGTGCAAAGTAGGATCAGCTGATTTAGTGAATGACTGCAACAAATACATGGTACTGGATTGTAGCTTCTGAAGCCAGGTTGCCCATCGCTGCTACTTAGCTATTAAAACAGCTACAGAAGTAAGCAGTGCTATCTGTATGGCATCAGATAGGCTGCTTGAAGGCCAACTGGGGCAGCTGTGGCCCAGTGATTAGAGAGTTGGTCTTAGGAGGGTGGCAGGTTTGAATCCCGTTTCAGTAGGAAGAATGTGGGTGGGGGAGTAAATAACCTGTGCTCTCCTACACCCTCATTCATGAGCAAGGCATCTAACCCCACATCACTCCAGGGACTGTAACTGAAATCCTTTAACTAAATAACTGTTAGTTGCTCTGGATAAGAGTGTCAGTTAAGTGTAATTTAATTGACCCTGGTTTGCCATCCTGTGTATATACTTACATTGCTTATAAACTTCGTTGACACTGTTAAAGTCATTCATGTCAGCCAACAGGACAGTCGTCTTGACAACTGCAAAAAAAAAAAAAAAAAAAAAAAAAACAGGTTTAATTGATGTGAGAGGGGAGTCTCGTCTGGAAATGGAAGAGGAGGTGCAATGTTTATCACCGAAACATATAAATAATTGTGAGAAGTTTGAATAATTTACCATTTCCATAGTCACATCCAGCTGCCTTCAGAATCTCACCCATGTTGATCAAAGCCTAACATGGAGATTGAGAAAGACCACTTACATATTAACATAAACACAAAAGATGTAACCTTAATCATTTTTGTGGTAATGTTTTTATTTAGAATATTGACCAAGATGTCACTGCTGACCTTGGAGAATGTGTCAAGGTTGTGTTGTAGCATGTTAAAGGTATTTATAATATCAAATATTGCTTAGGAAAACATTTTTTTCTGCCCTACCAAGCCAAAACGCAGTAACTGCATATTTGGTCAAATTGAGTTTGGACTGGAAATTTACTTTATAACACCTCCTTTGTGTTGTGACTAAATCTCTTGCTCCTACCTATTGAGGAAGTACATATGAGCATCACCACTATTACACCTACAACATGTCTGACTGGGCAGTAGGACAACTTTAACCCCAGTTAACCCAAATATAGAAAAAAAGTGCAAAACATTTTCAACCTTTTAGATGTTGTTCTAGGAAGCTTCTGATGCAGAAATCAGGTTTCTTTTTTCATTTTGACATTTTAGTAACCTAACTTTAGTAAAAAAAGGAAGGCTTATTTTTGTAGACTTAAATGTGATGTTGTAACATTACAACACTGGTCCTGGGGTTAAAGCCATTTTTCTCAGATTCAGTCTACACGCAGTTACTGCACTTTGTCTTTGTAGGGCGGGTTTTGTGTCCGAATGCTCGCTGCAAAGGTGCCCAGGTACACCTCACCTGTTTGGCCTGGGCCTGGACTCCTCCAGCCACCAGCTGCCCAGACGCAGTGTCCAGCCCCAGCTGCCCTGAGATGTACATGGTGCGGTCCACCACCACCGCCTGACTGCAAAAAACAACACAACACAACACAATACAACACAGACATCAATAATCAATCAGTCCACTCAAAGATTTAAATAGCTGGTGCTGGTGCTGGGGGTGGGGGTGCGGGGATCGGCCGCACCATGAATGGGCAAGTGGACCCAGGTTCAAATCCTCATGTGCTCTTTTCCCCAACCCTACACCATCTCTGTCTCTCTCTCTCTGTCTCTCTCTCTGTCTATCTCTCTCTGTCTCTTTGGCTCTCTCTCTCTCTGTCTGTCTCTCGCTCTCTCCCTCCCTCCCTCCCTCTCTCCTTCCCACTTACTTCCTGTCACCATCTTCACTATCGCATAGAAATAAAAGCAATAAAAAAGCCAAAAAACACTTTTAAAAAGGAAGGATTTAAATCCCTCAGGGCTGCACCACACCATAAGGTAACCAGGTGTCAGGAAGCAGCGTACCTGATTACCAGTACAGCAGCATAGTATGTCACAATGTAAACAGAGTAAGTGAAGAAGGAGCCGCACTCGCTAAGCTTTTGCTCATGCTTTTTTAAAACATTTATGGCGCTGTGTCCTGGCCTGACGCCGCAAATCCGTTTGTGTATCCTAAGACATGGTGCAATAAATGTTTTAAAAAGCACGATGAAAAAAAAGCTTAATTGAGTGTGGTTCTTCCTTCATTTGCTCGACAGCTTTAACTCACACCCAGAGGTTTTTTTTTTAGTTTCTGGAGTGTGAGCGCGTCTATTTTTGTAACTAACAATGACAACAGACAGCTGTGTGCGTTTTTTAATATCCGGGTGTAAGCTGTTAACCCCATAAAATCCCTCTAAACTCTCCCTTTCAGCAAATTAAACAAAAAAACAACAGCAGTTTTACACATACTAATCCCTTTAATTAGACCATGTTCTAAACGGCTCCATTCACCAAAGGCTGCGGGCATCATTGACACCTCTCTCCTTCCCCCACACTGCACCCTGCCATTAGTGTTTTTTTTCCCTCCTTTCTGTTTCCTCCTACAGATATACTGCTAATGTTTCCCTTTGGAAAAGCATGAGTTTTGGGTTGGATTATGTGTCCATAACATTGTGGAGTATTATTTTAAAAAGCCATAGTATTATAAAAAAAAAGCCAGCATACTTTTTGTCAGTCCTTTTTCACATTAATAATAACAATACTACTACTACTAATAATAATAATAATAATAACAATAATAATAATTCTGCACTTTTGCACTGTATTGCATTTTATAGTCGTCTTGTGTTTACATGAGCAATGCTGTGTGAGAATAACGGTCCTGCATGCTTGATGAAATCTTTGGCGCTTTCCTGCCCTCTGCTGGACAACGTGTAAAACTACAGGCACTCCCACCTCAACTCGTGCAATTCAAACCGGTTTTACCCAGGCCAAACTCTGCAGGCAATAAAAGTTTTTTGATCTGTGCGGTCGACAATGAGGTCTATGCGATGGACAAAGACCGCGCTATTAGAGTTATCTGACAAGGCTGCACTTTGATCCGATGGAAATCTCCATTACCCATTGTGTTACTCACAGATGCACATGCACTTGCACACAGCGGGCCCAGCTATTGGCTGAGCCTGTAACTCCCCTTGCATTCAATGTGCAGAGGCTGGTAGGTACCAAATTATAGGCTACGTGCTCCAAATAATTGCTTGGGCTTATTATAGCTTTAACTGATGTTCATTTTTTTTCTCTGCTGCACTGTCGTGTACTGAAAATGGGTTAAAATGTAGCACACTGTTCAAGACTCTTACAATGGTCACTGAGAATCCTAGGCTACTGACTGTCGCTTGCAAAATCCTACCTGTAGATTCCCTGGCGGATGGGCGCCTTGGGTGTATAAGGTATTTTCCGACGAACAGGATCCATTGTAGTCTAGGATTAAGCTACTTGGAAAGGAAGTCTGGCTGCTGAAGCTGTCACCGACCAATGATATTAAAAAACTGAAAAACGGGCAAGAGCCCAAGAGTAGGCTACCCTTTGACCCGCCCATGAACACACACGCTTATGACAGCCGTAGTAAATGTTTAATTTCTGGGATACATGTGCCAAATTCATTCCAGGATGATTCAGAAAATCATTTTTAACCATCATACATGTCTTAGGGCCGAACACGTGTTGGTCCACTGACAGAAGCGTCTCAAGTCAAATATAGTGCCCGTTGAAATGTCAAGTGTACAGTAAAAAAAATTCTAACATCTTAATTAATATTGATGTATCTTACCTGTACGGTCCAATTGCTGCTGGAGCGGTGTCTGTATGGATTATTTTTCGAACTGAAGCCATGTTTTTGCTTAAGCCCTGACGGTTGTGCCTTTTGAATAACGGCCTTTGACAGGAATGGATTTAGGGAAGTTACTGCTAGAGTGCCTTCAGATTCTTACAGCTGTTGGTCAAGTTTTCAACTACCACATTACCTGATAAATCAGCGCACAAGAAAGAGTACATCCCAAATGCCCTTCATGTTCACAGTTTAGTCAAAGATTATATCCACCATTTCGAGTGTAACTTGCAACATTTTTATACTCATTATGTGACATTGTTACGACCATCACCTTTTATTTATAAAAAATGGCCAAATGCACCACTGTACAATTCTAAAGGTGCATTTATTTAGTCATTACGGTGCAGCAGGTGTTAAGATTGGAACGTCTCAAGACTGGCTGACAACTCACGCTCCACCTGCAAGTGGGTGTTCTTCAGACTACGAGTTATCTATGAACAGGCACACACAAATAAACAATGCTTTCTTAAAGTTATTTAGTATTGACCTTTATTCATGAAACCCATCCACGGGCGCTGTTACAAAACATGGTATAATATTACATATAAACAATAAATTAGTTTTCTGTAAGAATAAAAAGTTGTACATGTCAGAGAAAGGAACATTAAATGTACACTTGTTAACACAAGAGTAGACAACTAAATAAGGCAGCTATGTACTTTCATGAGGGTGTTTTGGGCATGCCAACATGTAGCAGCACCAAAGCAGAAAAGTAAAAGGAAAGTGGTGTGTGTATGTGTGTGTGTAACTAAAACTTGGTCATAGTGGGGTCCTGTGGTTTAAGACTCGGGTTAGTCTTAAATGGTCTTACATTTAATGCTGTCCAACAAAATAAAATAATCACTATCCTTCAAACTGACTTCTCTTGTCAGCCAAATCGAAAAGAAGACAGATAGAGTTAACAAGGACAGGCATGCTTTTAAAAAGAAAAAAAAAAGAAAACAAAAGAAAGAAAGAAAGAAAAAAGGAAAAAAAAACCTCATTGTGTAGGTTCTGGTCAAAGCTCAGCATACAGATAGATATGCGTGTGGGTCTGTGTCCTTGTGCCCGGGCCCCTGTCCTTGGCTTAAAGTTGGTAAGACTACACACACTCTGGTCCCTAGACATAACCAATCAACACCGCAGCCTCCATCCAGACATAACAAATCAACACCACAGCCCGTGTTTCATCAGGAATTTCTCATTTGTTGACTAAAGCTCACATGCCTATGCTGTGTATGAGTGGAACATGGAAGTCTATGGTGGTTTCACTAATAGTGACGTTAGCAAAAAAAAAAAAAAAAGACCTAAAACAATTGTAGAAGCTAGAAAAAATTTGTGTTCTGGAAACGTCCAGTTACAGTACTAAGAGTAAGATGAATTGGGCCATAACCGACGTCATGCACAAGTGGCATTCATGTTCAATGGGGCCCTGAGTAAGATCATGGCAGCCCAGAGTTGAGCAGAACACAACTAACAAGAGCAGAGCAGAGAGTAAAGTATGTAGACTACTTGGTACACACTGCAACTGAAAGCAGAACAGTCAAATTTGAAACATTCAGTGACAAGCTCCTCACAGCAAAACATCAGCAAACCGAGAAATAATTAAGAACTAAAAAAAAACAAAAAAAAAAACAAACAAAAATGAAATCTATTTACATTCGCTAAGATGTAAACCGAGACGGCCAGGCTTACAATTTGGGCCTTAAAGGGGCATTTCTATTGGTGGGTGTTCAGCCTGACCCCTACAGCTGGAGTGAGTGTGGAGTGAAACCGTTTCCTGTGTCTTAAGGTTAAAGCATAATGTGAGCTGAGTGGTTTATAACATTAGGAATATATTTACTATTTTACTTTTTACTTTGCAAACGCAGCAGCGCAACAGCGTCCAAAAAAAACAAAAAACAAAAAAAAAAAAACATTCTAAGGCATTCTCTTCATGTGATTGTCTTTGGTTGAGAAATAATTTCCCCAAAAATTCCATCAGTGGTAAAAAATATACTAGGAATTTACAATTTTTTCATCTCATGATCTTTTTTTTTTTTTTTGCAGACATTCCCTTTCCCCCGTGCGGTAACATACTAGTTGTCGGTATGTCAAAACAAAAAAAGGTCTTTCCTTCATCTGTCAGTGATGTATGAAAGGAGAAATGGGTATTGCTATGTAGCCAGTCGACGTCTAAAGTGGATTCTCCGAATAGCAAATAAAATCATAAAGTATTATCACAACAAAATTACATCAATGATATACAACATTATTTTCATAAAGTGATTTTGGAAAAAAAAAAAAAATTATGACCTAAAGTAGTCAGTCACAGATAGAGCCCAACGACGGCGAACGATTCGGATGGGAGGGCGATACGCACTAGGCAGAGACCTCTGAGGTCATTAGATACTCAGGCAACCAGAGGGGCCATTTCATAGTTGGTGGTTTCGTGACTAACCCGGTTAAAGTAGCTCAGAGTAAGTGGTAAATCTCCTAATATAAGCGTCTTATGGGTTTTTTTATCTCCTCGCAAAACAAAACCACATGCTCTTCTATTGCTAGATTTACTACTCATTCTTAGTGATCATATACCCAGGTGAGTGACTACACTGGACCAGGGCTTCATTCTCTGAACTAAACAAAATGGCAATGGGCTCTTCTACTATCAGATTTACGGCTGGTTAAATAAACCAAGTTCGTCACTTAACCCCCTGTGCAGTGTATACCCCACAGCTTTCTGGAACCCCCCCACTGGTGGGGATGATTGATGTAATGAATCGTCCGTTCTTCCTCCTCCTCCTCCTCTTCCTCCTCCTCGGTGTGTGTGTGTGCGTGTGTACGTGTGTGTGCGTGCGTACGTGTGTGTGTGTGTGGCTCAGAAGTTCTGCTGGCGGCGTTTCTTGGCGTCCATGGCGTCGAGGATGGGCTGGCGTTTGGCCGTGTAGCGCTGTCTCAGCTCCTCGATCTCGCGCTCCATCATGGGGTCCAGCGCACTCAGACGCATCTGCAGCTCCTCGTAGTCCAGGTTCTTCAACTACACGACACACACACATGTAGACAGATCAACACACAGACACACACACATACACAGATGAACACACACACACACACACACACACACACACACACACACACACACACCACACTCAAGCAGAGAGATGGACACCAACGCACACATACACATACACACGCAGACACAAGCAATCTCTCACACACAAGCAGACAAGATGGACACCAACGCACACACACACATACACATAATTACACACACATAAGCAGACAGACACACAGCACACACACATGAATGCGCACACACACACACACACACACAGAAAGACTTCAGCATGCAAACACAGTAATATGCAGACATGGTCTAACAGGCCAATCAAAAGTATACACACACAGTCATAAGCATACACACACAGTCAAGTACAAGAGCGTGTGTACACACACACACACACACACACACACACACACACACACACACACACACACACACACACACACACACACACACACACACACACACACAAACACAAACACAAACGTTTTCAACAAGCAAATAAACCAAAAGAAAAAAAAACCCTTGATGACAAATCGTACGTACGAAATCAAAGTCTCCGTCCTGAGGCACTTTCCAGCTGTCGGGGAAGGAGGTCTTGGGGATGAGGTAGGGGTCCTGCTGGCTGTGGTTGTAGTTCTCCTGGGCCTTGTTGGAGTCCTGCTTGTCAAAGTAGTCCATAAAGGACGGCCGCTGGGCTGGCTGGTTGGAAGAGTTCCCTGCGGGAGGGGGGAGGGGAGAGAGAGGGAGGGAGAGAGAAAGAGAGAGAGAGAGGGGTAGAGAGAGAGAGAGAGAGGGAGAGGGAGAGAGACAGAGGGAGAGAGAGAGAGAGATAGAGAAAGAAAGAGAGAGAGAGAGAGGAGTAATGGCATAACCACATTAGCTTCAAGCCCTAAGGGCCCTTAATACACACAGCATGATGGATTTTTTTTGGCTAAATTCATGAAACAAGCCCCTGTTTACAAACAGCATGTATTTGATATCTCCATTGCTGATCATCATATTTTGGCTTTTAGCATTATAGCATGATGAGGCGTAGTTTCAATATTTTTTCCTGCAAGAACCATAAACTGGTCCATCATGAGTGCTGCTTCACTTAAAGTAAGTATCGAAATCAGGTGGTCTTTGCTCTGATAAATTAGGCATGCCCTTGATTTCAGTGGGTTTGACGTGTGTGCAAGTCTTACCAAAGGCACACTGCTCTGTATTACTGAAAAAGCCTTTACTGGAATAGGCCTACACTTTCCAAAAGCCTGTCTTCATCTGGGCAACGATTACAAACTAGGTGGATGCTCATTTTTGTTACTGCATGGAAAGGGTTCTGTCTCTGCTACCATACTAGGGTGCTGGTTAGAGGTATTAGAGCTGGTATTTGAAAACCCTTTCATTTTCAAAGTCTGGGCTACCTAAAGATACTGCTCTTTGTTTTTTTTGTTACTGTGTCTTTAAGAAGTTCATAAATCAATGTTGAATTTTTTTTTAAATTGGTAACCATCAAACTGCAATTTAAATATTATCGAGTAAAAGATCAAGCCAAAACATTCCAAGGTGGAGGTGGACTGATAATAAAGTTTATCAAAATTATATAAATACATTTCTGTAAATTCATCACAAATGGACTTAAGACGTTACATAAAAAAAAAAAAAAAAAAAACCTACTCCTCATGGAGCCCACATCCTCTTCCTCCTCCTCGTCATCGCTGTTGATGACCATGGTGCCCAGGTCCGACTCCAGCATGGTGCTGCCGTGCTCGATCATCGTCTGGGCCCCGTCACTCATCGTCCCGCTCGCACGCATCGTGCCCGCGCCCTCAGAGCCAGACTTCACCATGGTGTGGGAGTCCACCTCCACTTCCTCTTCCTGTAGGTAGAGAGATAGAGATTGATGGATCAATAGAGATAGATCGATAGAAACAGACAGACAGACAGACCATCTGATGCAACACAGGAGACTGAACACAAGACTAGTCAAAACTAAACATGATAGACAGCTCAATACTAAACAACACAGAGGCATTGAGGGACATGATGTTAAATGATTAACAGTAGTACACTTTCGGTGAGATAACTTTTTTTTCAATCTAGCCTTCTCAAAGCACTACTCCAACTCAAGACTAGTCTGACGAAGGGCTAACGTTCCCGAAACGTCACCATAAAAAGAACTGTTGGGAGCACATTACTGGCGTCACAGACTTCATCTACTTAATTGTCCAGGCCTGTTCTGTGATTCTCCAGCACCCAAACTTGAGATAGGAATGTAGGTGTTCACTCATTCACGTCCGTGTTCTCACACACACACACACACACACACACACACTGTCTGACACACACAGACAGTGAGCATACCGAGTTGTCCTCCTCCTCCTCCAGCTCTCTCTGCTGCTCCTGCTGCCTCTTGGCCTTCATGTCCATGGCCTCGGTGATCAGGTCACGCAGGATGCTCACCGGCTTCGCATTGGTGATGAACGGATGCTGGACATGAGAGAAGGAGATTGGGAGGGAGAGAGAGGGGGAGAGAGAGATAGGGAGGGAGAGGAAGAGGGAGAGGGAGAGAGAGGAGAGAGAGAGAGAGGAGAGAGAGAGAGAGGAAACACGTCAGTGATGAATGAATGGTCATGAATACACCAGGGAAGAAAAAAAAAAAAAAAAGAGTTAAGACAAGAGGTGTAACCAGCAAACAGGCAACACAGCCAAGACAAGGTCACAGAAGGACCAACAAAACTTTAAACTACACCAGTGGCAATATAGTTTTCAATAAAAGTTGGTGGTTTTTTGTGTTTTTCTTGGGGCCCCAACAGAGTCTAGAATTGCCTCTGGGGTGAGAGACTGTTGGCACAGACAACAAATTCAATGCCAACTCAACAGCATGAGCTGTGTAGCTATGTAGTTAGTGTCTCTTTGTGCTGTACCTCTGTAAAGCTAAGCTGTTTATTCGGTTACCTACTAGTGTGTCAGACTGACCTGCAGGAGCTGTGTAGCTGTAGCTCTGTGCTCGGGGTTCTTGACCAGGCACTTCTTGACAAAGTCCGTGAAGTCGTCCGTCCACAGCTCTGGCTTGCGGAACGTTGGAGGAGGATTTGTCGGGATCATGAAAATAGCCTGGAAAAAAAAAAAATTTAGTTATTCATTTCCAGAAAACAATATTTTTCTGACCAGCCTGGGTTTTGCCCCCCCCCATTCTACCTCTGCCCTTTATCAGGTAGCCACCCCCAAACTATATTCTACACACTGTACTCCCCCCTTCCCATGCACCGTTTTAGACAAACAAACAATCACCAATTTCACTGTATGTCTTACTCTATCCAGTATGTCTATGCATGTGACAATAAACCATCCTTGTATCCTTTTGGAAAATCACTTTTGTAAAACAGTGAACACTAGAATTTTAAAACTAAGAGGCTGAGAAGTAAAGGATGCACGGGGACAATTCGCTGCATACTGTGTTGCCTTGAGCAGTAGCTCCTAAAACTGGAACAGCCATGGACCCCCCGAGAGCATATGTCCTACTGAGTACCACCTGCACAACACACAGCTTAGCTTGCCATGCATATGTCCGCATAACCATTGCTGCATAAACAAAACGTTACCGCATATTACATGGTACATAACATTGTACTGGCCAATTGAGTTGTACCGAAGAAGGTTTGAAAGCAAGATTTATTATTTATTATGATTTATCTTTTTCACAAATTCTGTCTGTTTTAGGAAGTGTGTGTGTCCATAGTGTCCCTGCTCCGGGCAATTTACCTGAGCACATGCATCTCCTTGTATGTATATCCTTGAGGGTAATCTGCATACTCTGTGTTCCTCTACACCTCTGTTAGCTTATTATGTCCTCTTTTTTGTAAGTCGCTTTGGATAAAAGCATCTGCTAAGTCTAATGTAAAGTAATGTTTTCTTTCCTCAAATATTTATATATAAATATATATTTTTTTTTTTTTAACACCAAAACTATCTTTATGCTGGTGAGAGCCGAGAACCTATTCACTATTCCTTCACTACTTTGCATGCCCCCTAGAATGTATACCCAAGATATTTTCTTTCCTTAAATATTTATAAACATATATCTTTTGAGCACCCAAACTAAATTTATGCTGGGTAGAGCTAAAAACCTATTCACTATTCCTCCACTACTCTGCATGCCCCCTAGAATGTATCTAAATACCCCCAAGTGGTGCTCCTATCCCTAGTTTGACCCCCCCAGTGGCCTGTACTGTACTTACCCTCATGGGGTGGATGTCTGCATAGGGAGGCTTGCCCTCTGCCATCTCTATGGCCGTGATGCCCAGGGACCAGATGTCTGCCACGCAGTTGTAGCCGATCTCCTGGATGACCTCTGGCGCCATCCAGAACGGGGTGCCAATCACTGTGTTCCTCTTGGCCATCGTGTCCTACAGGAGAAAAGCACCCGGACACACAGGGGACAGGTCAGCCATTTTAGGCATAGTACAGCGTACGGAATGTCGCATCTGTGGTCAGTATCTGACTTTAGTCGTAGTTATTACACCTTAAGTGAATTAAATGCTACTTAAATGGTAGGGACTGGTGTTGCTAACTTTTCCATGCTTTGCCAGAATGTCAACACAGCACAAGGACAGGGAGGTCGGCCATTTTAAGCCTAGTACAGCAAAATCTGACAAGTCTGTCTGCTACAGTGAGCAATGTAGTGAACAGATTTTAGTAGCATTGCTAACTTTTCCATGCCTTGACAGACTGTAAACACAGTATCGAAAGCCAGCTTGTTTTTCATAAATCTGACGTAAAACTGATCAACTTGCAGGATCAACCTACTTAACGTAAGTAAGACGTTTCTATACACAAGAGAGCTGTATCACATGACATGTCCTATGCTATGGGGAAGAGAATAAATGAAATGACTAGCAGGGTGGGTCAAATATAACTCCAAGCCCATTCACATATTCATGTATTTTTTTCCCTGAATGTGCACAGTACTCAGTCATGTTACTGATATCCTGGCCACAAAGTAAGAATGTGACTGATAAATTACAGCAGGACTTCCTCTAAAAATGGCACCGTGTTTGTTGCTCATAATGACTCACTGTGAGCTGTCCAGCCACTCCAAAGTCGGCCAGTTTGGCATGACCTTCCGTGTTCAGGAGGATGTTTCCAGCCTTTATGTCTCTGTGGATCTTCCTCATGAAGTGAAGGTACTCCAGACCCTTCAGCGTGGACTTGAGGATGGTGGCAATCTCATCCTCGGTAAGCTGGTAACAATGGCAAGAACATAAAGCATGAAGATTAATAATAATAATAATAATAATAATAATAAACTGTATTTGTATAGCACAATTCATACAAGATGTAGCTCAAAGTTCTTCAACAGCTTTGGAGATTACCATGATTGGAGATTACAATGGAGACCTTCTCCAACAACCAGCCATGCACCAACATCTCCCAATATCTTCTGTCCTTACCGTTTTGTTGCGCAGTCTGATGATGTCAGAAACAGAGCCAGCTCCGCAGTACTCCATGACGATCCACAGGTCCGTGTTTTTAAAATAGCTTCCATAATATTTCACTACGTAGGGGCTGGAACAGGTGATCACACAAGATGCAGCAGTCAATACACACAGCATAATGTCCACCTAAACATTCATTTGGAAATGAAGGGTGTGCATATCCAGAATAAACATAATCCAGGTGCTAGACAATTATGGTAGATAATGTGAGAAAGTGGTGTGCACACTGGGTATGCTCCAGTAAAATATATTTTATTACTTTACTTTACAAAGGCAACATTCCGGTCGAAGATCCCACAGGAGGTTTGAAACGTTGCTTACGTGAAACGTTGCCTATGTGACTTAAATCATGGATGCACAGAAGGATGTACAACTACCGAAACAACAGCCCATGATTTACATCTGTGGAGGTACTATAATTTGTTTTGTGATCAAGTGGCGTTATCTAACGTCCTGATGTGGATGCTCGAAATGTCTCATGTATGTCTCATTTAAATGGGCCTTTCTCAACTTAGAGTGCCACACTGAAAACGAGTAACAAATATATATATATATTTGGAGCATATCCAGTGTGCAGACCACTTTCTCACACCTTGTCATTCATGTCATGAAGAAGAACAGGCATAATAGCATCACCCACCTTTACATTATTACATTGCATTTGGCAGATGCTTTTATCCAAAGTGACTACAACCTACCGGTCACACACACACACACACAGTGTGCATGTCATGTCATGTCATAAAGAAGAACAGGCGTAGTAGCATCACCTACCTGTCACACTGCTGCATGATGGAGATCTCTTTGATGATCTCCTGCAGGTCTGACTCCACAGGCACCTGCTTGATGGCCACCACCTGCCCCGACTCCTTGTGGATGGCCTTGAACACGCTGCCATAGGACCTGCGAAACACATCAGAGACATTAGCAAAGTCAACTCAGGGTCATTAGCCAAGTCAACTCAAGTTTATTTGTGTAGTGTATTTCATACACAAAGGCAGCTCAATGTGCTTAACAAAAATAAGTGTTGGCATTAGTGGCTGAGGCTGTGTGTGTGTCTGTGTGTGTGTGTAGAAGGAAGTCAAGCACATACAAATCGCATGAGTTGACTCAGGAGTTTTGCTTTCCTTTTGCATTGATAGCCATAGACCAGAAGAAAAGAAGTGTCAACGCCAGTATTAAGACTTGTCAACCTTACCCCTCTCCAAGCTTTTCCAAGACATCGAAGACTTCCTCTGGTTGCTTGGTTAAACTGTCCTCGCTGAGTTTCTTCAGTTTGCTACAGTAAATAATATTAAGTAAGTAATATTTGTGATCAGTTCACTGTGCCCCTCGAAGCATTTCAAGAATTATGACACATCCTTCACATGAGGCGTCTTAGTCAACATTAGCTTAAAAAAAAAACAGCATAATTTCCAGACATTACAAACATCTCAAGGTGCGTAACATTAGCTCGTTCTTGGTGATATTGGGCGAACAACAGTAATCATCAGTTGAGACGGATGCTTGTTTTTAACAGCAATTACTTTTTTCTGTCTGAGTGATCTCGCTATGTATCCTGGATAACTTGAATAGCTAACATGCTACTTGAAATTCGATATAGCTAATTGCTAATGTTCACAGCAGCATACTGGCCAAACCAAGTTACAGAAAGCTAGTTAGCTAACCAGTCCCATAACAAACAATAATCCAGTTTCTTTACCCTTTGGGCGCAGGTTGCTCCATGGCGAAAATATACAGTGCTTCGATGAGTTAAAATATATCCTTCTAGAGTAACACTTCAATCAAAACTCATGTTAAGTTGTCAGACCGCTCTGAAAACACAGTTATTTACTTGACCGAGTTTCACTTCTAAATGCATTAGCTAAGTCTCTCTCTTCGCTTCAGGCAGACACCAGACTACGTGGAGACATTTTCCGTGTTTAGCAGAGAGGTGTGTGTATGCTGCCACCTTTTGAGTTGGAGTATACACGAATGACCCTTGAACGTGCCTCAAGCCGCAACCAATCACTGAGCACGTTGTTGCAAGGTGACACAACAGAATACATGCGTTTTTGCCGGAATGGTAAAGTTGATCACAAAAACATAAGTTGTACATCGTTGTAAGAGGTAAGTAATGCGTTTTATAAAAATGTACATATCCCAGGTTTCAGTGATTCATGGTTGTAGGTCTTCGTCTCAAAGTATAGCCACAGCTTTACCTCTTTAGTCATATATGTAGGCTAGTTGTCTGAGTCGAGATCACAAAACAGTTTTGTTTGCTAATATTAGCAGGTCAGTGTTACACACACTTGCAGTGAAAGGGGTAAAGTAGGGTAACAACATCTGATTATAACCCTTTACTTACTAGATAATTGTTTTATGTTAAGGTATTGGAAGCATCGCGTCAATAGTACTTGAGGTTGCACTAGATAGCTAATGCTAGTTGGCAAGTTCATTGATCATTCAGCCTGGTTTAGGTTGTTTTTAATCAAATATGTTTGAAAACTTATACTGTGTCTGTCTACATGTTAAAATGAAACAAAACTATGTCCCTTTTAGACTAGACTTAAATCATGGATCCACAGAAGGATGTACAGCCACCGAAACAACAGCCCATGATCTACATCTGTGGAGGTATTGTAATTCGCTTTGTGATGAAGTGGCGTTATGTGACATGATGATGTTGATGCTCGAAATGTATGTCTCATGTATGTCTCATTTAAATGGTCTTTTCTCAACTTAGAATGCCACACTGAAAACGAGATCAAAGCCAGAGATCCCATCAGGTGCAGAGAATGTGGATACAGGATCATGTACAAGAAGAGAACAAAGAGATGTATCCTTTCATGAATTGATGATTTTCGATTTAGTGGGGTATTCGTTTATGTGATTTTTGTGTAACTGTAAAATTAATTTAAATATACTCGATAAGACAATGTTTGCTCCTGCATTCAGTCTGGTCGTGTCCTTGCAGATTCCTGTCTACAACACATGGCAGAGCATATAGATAGAGGGAGAGGGAGAAGGAAAATAGTAAAATCGGGTGGAGGTTGGTGGTTTATCTGCACCCCTCACTAAAGGCTGGCGTCTGCGGCCCAGGTCCTGTTACTGGGAAGAACCAGCTAGTAGACAGGCAGACAGACAGGGGCTTTTAGAGAGTAGCCAGTAACACATATGTAAGCCCTGACAAAGAACTTGGTGTAAGCCAATCTATTATCAGTAGATTCCTGTCCGGTCCACAACTCATGGTAAGGTTAGGTATATAATAGAATAGACATTTATTGTCAGTATACACATGTACAGTGACATTAAAAGCAGTCTCTTCTCCAGTGCAGGCATGTATGTAGACTATTTACAACATAAGTGCAAGAAAAGATAAAAGAATGGAAAGGGAGATAGGTTGCACAGTTCTAATGTGCTATAGACATGTACAAAAAGAATAAATGAGGTTTTATTTACAGTGTGACATGCAGTGTAGGTTATTGCACATTTCAATTGTTATTGAAATATTGCACAGTAAAGATGAGAGAGAAAGAAAATAGTAACACCACATATGTAGGCCTTGACATAGAACTTTGTTGAGGCTCCAGATGGTTGTGTAACTTATGATGCAAACATACTTTATGACTGCTATTAATGTTCCTCTTGTTGTTCCAAAGGATTCCTTCCTTAACTCTGTCTTAACAGTGGTCGTGTTTGACGCAAGATGAAACCACCCACCTCACATTACTCCCACCTGTGTCAGATTTTGTATTTTAGTTGTCTCAAATGTATAGCTTTTGTAAAACTATGTTTCTATGAGGACTGTGATGTTAAAACGTGCTATGAATGCTATGATAATGGTAACAGTATGAAAGCCCTGCTTTGTACTTCAATTAGGCATACATCTAAACAATTGACCATAAATGTAAAATGAAGGTGCATTTGGACTAGGCCTCGTGGCCAGGGAATGTGCTGTAACCTGCAATGCAAATAAAATAGTTTTTTTTTTCCTGAACCATAACTTTATGAGTGGAATGAGTCTTTGTCTGGGTTATTAGCTTTATAGGTATAATGATTTATATGTTTTAAAGATGTGGTAGACCATGCATTTTAAAGCATGTATCGCCTCCTTCGTACCCTCGTACCCTCACTTCTCACAAAGAGAGGTCACTCTAAGCTCTTCTCCGTGGTTGTCCCCAAATGGTGGAACGACCTACCAGTTGCAACAAGAACAGCAACATCCCTCCCTATCTTTAAAAAGCTTGTAAAAACCCTTCTCTTCCGAGATTGCTTCCCTCCCTAACAAAACTAACATAACTAACAAACACTAATCTAAACTCTCTCTCTCTCTATCCCTATGCAGAAGTACATATGTCTATTGTGTCTCTACTCTGTGTCCTCCTCTATTGCTTATGTCCCCCTTGATTGTAAGTCGCTTTGGATAAAAGCGTCTGCCAAATGCAATGTAATGTAATGTAATGTAAATGTATTTTACCACATTTCTCATAGTAGTGTTTAAGTACATCGTCTGTGGTAGCCACAGGGCTGTGCAAACCCTGGTTAGTTATTTCCCTTACTCTGAATAAAACCATTAAAGGGTTTAGCTGACTGCCTTTATACAGGTGGATCTCAGGGAATTAGAATATTGTGGAAAATTCAAAAAGTGAAACTAATGTATTGATTCTTTACACATAATAAGAACTATTGTGTGAAATGTACGCTTTTGTTTGTTACAACGTACAGCTAATGGAAACTCAAAATTCACTATCTTACATTATATTATATTAGACCAATACAAATGGGATGTCTGGAAATGGGGTAAAGGAATCAAGAAGTAAGGAAGTTCAGTCATTAAATGTAATACCATGCACTTTCAGGATAATGTCTTGTTTTTTATGTGTGTGATTTTGGAAAAACAAAAATCAATGTAGAATGTGTTCATTTTACATTAGGACCTGACAGAATTTAAGATGCAGATATCCCCCTTCCCCCTGCCCCCCCCCCCCCCCCCCCCTACATCTTGGCAGCAGATTTGCCTATAAACAATTCCAGGCATCAACTCAGTGCTTTGGGAGAGCTATAGAGTGGGGTATAATTTAATTTGCTGTTTAGCTAAATCAACATCTGTTTATAAAACCCAGAAGTGAACTGCATGCTGTATCTGCCTACTGAACTTCTACACAAAAAGAGATTAACACCAAAAGAAGCACATATGGTGCAGCCAGCAACCTAATTGGTGTCTTTTAAGGGGTATATATTTTTCAAAACATATGCTGTTCAAGTTTTTGTAATGTGTCATTATCATTTTAGCATGCATTTAGAAATGTTATCGTTGGCTGCATTTTAACCACACTAAAATAAAAAAAGTAATTTAATCACATGCAGACATATTATACCATCAATTGGTTTGTGGTAATAATTACATGCGTGCATACACTATATAACAACATAATAGTCTGTGTGTAATAACACGTTTAAATCCTAACTCTAGTAAATTAGCTAATTCTACCCTAGAGACAATGGTGATACCTTGTATCAGGTATGGTGCTTTATTCATTCATCTAGTGTGTCTGTGAGAATTCAGCTCTGATGGGGTTTTGATGAAAGAGAATTACAGTGAAGTCCCCTATTCGCTCTGCAGCAAGATGAATGCAGTCTTGTGAGTTGGTTGACCCAAATATTTTCTTACTCCAAAATCAGATTCCTGTTATGCGTCATTGTCATTGTATAGGTGTTATGGGTGCATATTTTTTGTTATCTAGGAGTACATATTAATGACACTAAAATGAAAAGGGATTTAATTGCATCTTTATTATAACATACATTTATAAAAATGGTTATAGCTACATACAGTATGTGCACAATAAGACAAATGATTGTTTATTTATTTAATTATATATTTTTTATCAATCTCTATTATAACATACATTTCTAATCATGGTTATAGTTACATATGTGCATAATAAGCCTAAATCAATTGCATGAAATGAACCAATCCAGCCTTCTTACAGAGAATGATAATATTTGGCCGTTGGCAACTGCTGCAGATGGTGCTGCATTCATTCATGTGATCATGTGTGTGTGAGAATTCTCTGATGGCTTTTTGATGAAGGGGAATCACGGCGGAGTCCCCCCATCCGCTCTGCAGCAAAGCACTGCATCGCCCCTCCCCCTCCCTCTACCCCCTCCGTGACATCACAGCAGCCTCTGCTCTAGGGGGCGTGTCCTCCTCCCCGCTGATCCGATCGTGCCCTGCCAGAGGAGGAAGTGAGAGAGAGAGAGAGGCTCTAGCGGAGGAGAGGAGGAAGCAAGGGAAGAGAGAGAGAGAGAGTGCTGACGCCGCTGCTGCTGCTCCTGCTGCTGTTCCTCCTGCGGACTGTGCAGCCATGGGCAATGCGCAGCAAAGGCCTCCAGGCAGAGGGGATGGAGGACCAGGAGGAGGCCAGCGGACTCAGCCCGGCACACCGGGACAAGGCAGAGGAGCCGGGGACGGCGCTTCGAGGTCGGCCCCCGGAAAAAGTCCCATGATGAACGGCACTCAGGGGGATAATCAGAGCCACGCAGCTGCCGGGGCCGGCGCACAGACGGTGGTGGAGGAGGACAAGAGCTACCTGGACGCCCCCGCCGGCGCACTCCCTCCCCCACTGGCCCGGCTCAAGAACGAGGGGAACTTCCTGTTCAAGAACGGGCAGTTTGGAGACGCGATAGAGAAGTACTCTCAGGCCATCACGGGCTGCGAGGAGGCAGGTGAGGCAACATCCGCCGTTCTGTTGACAGATAACTTAAGTAGGCTACACGTAATGGCTCAGTGTGGAGAGATACGCAAGTATACATAACGCCTTACTGTGGAGAGATAGTCTACATAGTGAAGTGTACATAATGAGTCAAATGTACGTATGGGAACAGAGACTAGTGTGAAACAGTACTTACTCTTAATCCTGTGCATCTTGCTTCTCTGTGGTTAATTATTGGGCATCTTGCCAAGCTTATGCCAGATAATTCACAGGTCTGGGTACTTCTACTCCTGACGATTCATACAGTAAACCCTAATATTTCATACGCCCTAATATTTCATTGATTGGCCACAATATAAACATTGTTATTGATACAACTCTAGTCACCTGAAGGAGTGACACGCCATAGCCAAACTTAGAGAGGAGGAGGAGGAGGAGGAGGAGGAGGAGGAGGAGGAGGCAGGACGACACAGTGTCGGGTTGCCTGGTATTGAGTCTCCAGAGAAAAAAGGGGGTATCGGGTAGAGGTTCACTTGGAGTGTGTGTTCATCTGCACCCCTCACTAAAGGCTGGCGTCTCCGGCTCAGGTCCAGTTACTGGGAAGAGCCAGCTAGCAGACAGGCAGGCAGGCTAGCAGACAGACAGACAGACACGCAGACAGGCAGACAGACAGACAGGCAGGCGGTCAGACAGACAGGGGCTTTTAGAGAGTAGCCTACATATGCATAGTGGACCCATATGAAAGTGAAATCAATTGCTGACTCACACACACACACACACACACACACACACACACACACACTAGTCATCATCATGTGACACCTCATCTTGAACAGCTGTCCAGCCAACTGGAGTAAAGATGGTGTAGGTCACGTTACCTCAGCCAATGACATCTGTTAGTATTACTGAAAACAATATATGTATTTGGTTTGGTATTAAGAACTAATTTGATATAGCTATATTTGACTGACATGGTTTTAAATTTCAATAATATTTCAGTTTTACTTACTAATGGACAGGTAATCTGTCAAAATTATAAAGCATTGAGGAATTGGCTGCAGTGTACAGTCACTTAATATAATATATCACACTTGCTGCGTCAGGGGGAATTCAGTATCTAACTAGCAGCATCCAAGTCTGTTTTTAAGTCTTTGTGATGACTGTTTTGGTGGCTTTGTTCTTGCTTTGGCAGGTATTGACAGCCCAGAGGACGTGGGTATCCTCTACTCCAACAGGGCAGCTTGTTACCTCAAGGATGGCAATAGCTCAGACTGTATCGCCGATTGCACCAGGTCAGCACACCACACAACACACCACCAACAACAAAAACAACATTACATTACATTACATGACATTGCATTTGGCAGACGCTTTTATCCAAAGCGACTTACAAAAAGGAGGACATAAGCTGACAGAGGTGTAAAGGGACACTGAGTAAGCAGGCAGCCTTTATACATACAGGGAGGTGCATGTGTCTGAATAAGTTTCCCGGAGCAGGGGTACTACAGGCACACATACAACAGAAACAAGCCCCAGAGTTTGGATAATGTGCCTGAGTGTCTCTTCTCTGCTCTCCTCTCACAGGGGGGACCACAGAGTGCTGACAGCATGCTAGCTAGCGATGCTAACCGTAATTCCTGTCTGTTTGCTATGCAATTGTGTGGCTGCTGGGGATTAGCGCTCATGAGATTGTACGGTTAGCGCTAAGGAGATTAGCAGACAAAGAGTCCAACTGTCAGTGAGGGAGGATGAGGATGAGGCCTTTTGAAACTTGTGTGTGGTGTGTCGTTGTTGCCTCACAGAGTCGAGAGAGTCCTCTAGACTAGAGCTCCTGGAATAGATAGATGAATGTCTGAGCTGGGGGAAATTAAGGCAGACAAAATGTCCATTAGATCTGTGATGTGTGTGTGTGCATTCAGCACTGTACCACAGGGAGGCTGCCAGGAAGAGGGGAACATTAGGACAACTGTAAGGGCTCTGCATTGACAAGTGCCCTGGAGGAAACTATTATTAAAAGAGCCGAGTTTTATGGTCTTTCATAAGGGCTCAAAATCCACCCTGTTTTACATACTTGACATCTCAAAGAACTTATAGTATCTTGTATCTTGTCTATTCTCCTTGATGATCAACTATGTTACAGTTCATGCCTTGAACTGGACAAGTATGAATTCAATCAAGTATTTAGAAGATAATCACATGAACTGTAATCTTCAGCTGTGTAGTTTATGTAGTTGTGATGTGGTTGCTGAGTTAAAGCAGCACTAAGTAGATTTTTCAACCTTGATATAATGCTTTCAAAACCATTTCAGTCGTTCAACTCGTAACAGGGTGAACAGCACTTCTCAGTTTGCTTTGCGGCCCTCCATGGGCTATAACCACACTATGCTAAGTTTGCAAAAGCGGATCGCTCTAAACTGTAGTTCAAATGAGACACACAGTAAGAAAGACAGTTCCGCTTCCAACCTGCAGGGCGATTGAAGAGGCAAAAGTGCGTTACGTTGCGTTGCGATGCGTTATGTCCTGGCGGCTATTTCTGAATGGCCGAAAGCCTTTGAAGAGGCAAAAGTGCTTTAGTGTTGCTGAGTTAAGGTGCGTTGCGGTGCGTTACATTGCGTTATGTCCTCTTGGCTATTTCTGAATGGCCGAAAGCCTCTTGGGTGGCGATCAGATCAGCAGGGGAGGTCAAGCTCAGGCCTGGCTGGCTCAGACGGCACGCTCAGGACACTGGCCTCATCCTCTTTAGCCCCCCCTCCCCTCGCCCAGCCCTGCTGACCACACCACAGTGTGTGTGTGTGGGTGTGTGCGTGTGTGTGTGCATGTGTGTGTATGAATTTGTGTGTGTGTGTGGGAAAGCGTATGTGTGCATGTGTGGCACAGGGATTTGGTGTGTGTGTGTGTGTGTCACTCTGGGTATGCGTGTGTACGTTTGTGTGTGTGTGTGTTTGTGTGTGTGTGTGTGTGTTTGTGTGCTTGTGCTTGTGCATGTGTGTGCGCGCTCATGTGTGTGTGTGTGTGTGTGGTCTTTCCTTAGTTGACTGTTTGGCCCCTTTATCTACCCATCCCTCCCTCAGGCCTCTTGAGCTTCAGCCCTTACTAAGGCACAGGGGTTTGGTGTGTGTGTGTGTCATTCCGTGTGTAGTTGCATATGTGTGTGTGTGTGTGTGTGGTTGACCCCTTGTCCATCTCTCCCCCCATTAGGGCCCTGGAGCTGCAGCCATTCTCCCTGAAGCCTCTCCTGAGGAGGGCCACGGCGTATGAGTACCTGTGTGTGTGTGTGTGTGTGTGTGTGTGTGTGTGTGTGGTTCCGTGTGTACTTGCATATGTGTGTGTGTGTGTGTGTGTGTGTGTGTGCGTATGTGGTCTTAGTTGACTGTTTGACCCCTCCATCTCTCCCCCTGTTAGGGCCCTGGAGCTGCAGCCATTCTCCCTGAAGCCTCTCCTGAGGCAAAGTGGTGTGTGTGTGTGTGTGTGTGTGTGTGTTTGTGTGTGTGTGTGTGTTTGTGTGTGTGTGTGTGTGTGTGTGTGTGTGTGTGTGTATAGTTGGCCCCTCCATCTCTTCCCCAGGGCTCTGGAGCTACAGCCGGAGCTGAGGCACAGGGGTTTGACTGTGTGTGTGTGTGTGTGAGAGAGAGAATCTGTGTGTGTGTGTGTGTGGTCTTAGTTGACTGTTTGGCCCCTCTGTCTCTCCCCCTGTTAGGGCTCTGGAGCTGCAGCAGTTCTCCCTGAAGCCTCTGCTGAGGAGGGCCACAGTGTATGAGTACCTGTGTGTGTGTGTGTGTGTGTGTGTGTGTGTGTGTGTGTGTGTGTGTGTGTGTGTGTGTGTGTGTGTGTAATTGACCCCTCCATCTCCTCCTCAGGGCTCTGGAGCTGCAGCCGTTCTCCCTGAAGCCTCTGCTGAGGAGGGCCACGGCGTATGAGTATCTGGAGCGCTACCGTAAGGCCTACGTGGACTTCAAGACCGTCCTCCAGATCGACGTCAGCGTGCAGGCGGCCCACGACAGCATACACAGGTGGGGGTCATTTAATAATAATAATAATAATAATAATAATAATAATAATAATGTGCAGGCCGCCCACGACAGCATACACAGGTGGGGCTCATTTAATAATAATAATAATAATAATAATAATAATAATAATAATAATAATAATAATAATAATAATAATAATAATGTGCAGGCCACCCACGACAGCATACACAGGTGGGGTTCATTTGTCCAGATAACTGGTCCAACTGGTGTGGTGGATTTTATTGTGTGTGTGTGTGTATGTGTGTGTTTGTGTGTGTTGTCGTGTGTGATTGGGAGGGTATGTTTGTGTGCGTGTGGCACAGGGATTTGTGTGTGTGTGTGTGTGTCACTCTGTGTATGCGTGTACGTATGTGTGTGTGTGTGTGTGTGTGTGTGTGTGCCTCTTCGCTAGACCCATTAACCCATTAGGTGGAGTTCATTGAATAATAATAATAACAACAATAATAATAATAACCTTTACTTCTACAGCACAATTCATACCATACAAGATGCACCTGAAAGTGCTTTACAGTTTGGCAAGGTCACAACAAGACAGCATTTCTTGCAGTCCAATGGCATCGGAGCAATTGAACACAATAATTAAATGGCGCAGTGACATAATGGTGCAGTTTATTTGCCCAGATATCTGGTCCAACTGGTGTGGTGGATTTTATTTTGTGTGTGTGTGTGTGTGTGTGTGTGTGTGTGTGTGTGTGTGTGTGTGTGTGTGTGTGTGTGTGTGTGTGTGTGTGTGTGTGTGTGTGTGTGTGTGCCTCTTCACTAGATCCATTAACCTGTTAGCATGAAGCTGGCACATGCTGGCTGATATTTGCTGAGGGCAAAACACACGTCTGTGACACACACACACACACGCACACACACGCACACACACACACACACATACACACACACACACACACACACACATCCAAGCTCTGTTCTATTGAGGTGCCTTAGCATGAGGTCATTGCCAGGGAGTGTTGGTTGTTGATTGCGCTTGCCTCTTAAAATGGTTTTAGGTTGTTCAGTAAAGCTAAGAATGGAGCCTGAGTTGTTCAGTAAAGTGCTATTGATAATTTTTACAGGGATGTGCAATGGACCCAGAGTCTCCAGTGATTCTATTATTATTTTAATACGTACTCAGTCCAGTTGAAACACCCTCCAGATGGCTATAATTTTTGAGTTTATCAACAGAATATAACAACTAGAAAGGCACTCAGAGAGAACAGATCTCCACCAGGACTTGTCTTTATCTGCCCAATAGTCCTTGAAGAGAATCCTATAATACAGCTCCTGGATCCAGAATCATTTAATACAACTCCTGGTGATCTGGAACAACACCAAAATCTAAATAACTTCTTCACTGGCTTATCTCAATGTTTCCAGTAAATTTCATGGAAATGTATTCATACTTTTATTGTGTAATGTTGTTTACTAACAAACAGCCAAACAAACTCTGACAGAAACACAACATCCTTGGCTGAGGAAATTACAATTACCCACACACTCGCTTCAGGGCACAGTGTGTGATGCGGCTTATCCACACACCTTTTGTCAGGTGCAGTAAATTGCTCCTTGGAGGCCTCCAGCTTTCTGTTTTGTGTGTGTTTGTGTGTGTGTGTTTATTTGTTTGTTTGTGTGTGTGTGTGTGTGTGTGTGTGTGTGTGTGTGTGTGTGTGTGTGTGTCTGTTTGTGTGTGTGTGTTCTGTGTGTGAGTGTGTGTTGAAAAGAGTCTGTAGCTTTTACTGCTGGATTTAAGCTCAACTTGAGTTTTGATCTCAGATTAATCTATTTTTCTTCTCAATCTACCCTACCCTGGCCGTATCTGTCCTAAGGGTGGCTTGGAAGAAACTGGTCATATCTCAAAAAGAGCTAATTTATAAATGAATTTAAGAAATGTAAAATGAAACTTGTGGGTAAATTGCAGGCTGCCCATAGTAGTAAAATTTTTTAGAATTGATATGGCTTTATAAAGTGATGCAGTGCAGTATCTCAGAATAAACTTCATGTTAAGAATAATGTGCTTGTAAAAGGAGAATGTTTTCTCACACCAGAATATGCTCCAAAAACGTCCTCAATCGAGACTACTACCTCAGTGTAACAGTTAGGACCACTTACTCTTCATCAGGATATAAGGATGATTTTGGAAGAAAATGTCTGTGGGAAAGACAGAGAAAAACATAGTTAAAGAGAGGGCGGGGGGCGAGAGAATATTAGAGTGATGAGGTGTGTATCATGTATGTATGTATCATATTTTAGGTTTACCAAGCTCTTGATTGAACAAGAAGGGGTTTATGTGTGTGTATGCACACGTGTGTGTCTGTAAGAGAGACAATATTAGAGTGACAAGGTGTGTTTGTATGTACAGTATGTGTCATATTTCAGGATCACAAAGCTATTAATTGAGCAGGACTGTGTGTGTGTGTGTGTGTGTGTGTGTGTGTGTGTGTGTGTGTGTGTATAAATTGTATGTGTAATATTATATGTGTCATATTTCAGGATCACCAAGCTCCTGATCGAGCAGGACGGCCCCAACTGGCGGGAGAAGCTTCCGGAGATTCCCCTGGTTCCGCTGTCGGCCCAGCAGCACCGGCGAGACGAGCCCAGCGAGGAGCAGCTCAAGGCCCGCGCCGCCCGCAAGGCCGAGGAGGAGGGTCAGTCACATCACCTTACCTTACTCTCTCTGCTTGTGTACCATTTCAGAGGATGCATCCTTCAAAGGCTGCATTCGTTGGTCAGATCAGGGCTGGCCAGGGGAATAAACATGAAAGCACGAGTAAACATGAGGGGTCTCAGCCACCAGGGGGGATTTGGAGGAGGGTCAGTCACACCCAGGAGGGTCAGCTCTCTCCGCTTGTCTACCATTTCAGAGGATGCATCCTTTAAAGGGTGGATTCTTGGGTGAGATCAGGGTCATCCATAAAGCTTCCCGGGTCTCAGCCACCAGGGGGGATTTGGTCATTTGAAAACCACAGAAAGGCCGAGGAGGAGGGTCAGTCCCTCACGTTACCTTACCTTGCTCTCTTTGCTTGTGTACCATTTCAGAGGATGCATCCTTCAAAGGCTGCATTCGTGGGTTAGATCAGATCCATAACGGGGCATAAATATAACAGCTTTCCGCTGGGTCCCAGTCATTTGAAAACCATAGGAAAGCACGAGTAAACATGAGATCCTTCCCGGGTCTCAGCCACCAGGGGGGATTTGGTCATTTGATTACATTACATTACATTACACTTAGCAGACGCTTTTATCCAAAGCAACTTACAAAAAGGAGGACATAATAAGGTGATTTAGTCATTTGAAAACCATAGGGTTTTTTTGGGGGGGGAGGGTGGGGGTGCCCCATAATTTGATGCTTAATCAGAGACCCAGCCATCTCTCTGGGCAGGCCTGGGTAGGATGCATCAACAACTGCACTTGCTGTTGAATGGCTGGTCTCGGTTGCCTGTATATCTTCATCCATCATGCATCCTTTGAACTACACAGGCACTTCTCAGTCTAACTGTCTGCCATTTTAGGGGCTTGCATCCTTTGAAGGCTGCATTCGTAGATCAGATGCATCAGTCGCATTACCTTACTGTCAACTTGTGTACCATTTTAGAGGATGCATCCTTAGGGAAATAAAAACTCACACTGCACATTGCCCATTCCGCAAGCAAGATTTATTTACTTTATTTAAGCTTCGGTCATGGACCTTCTTCAGGTTGCTTCGCAGTAAATAAATCTTGCTTGCGGAATGGGAAGTGTGCAGGAGTTCTCTTACTCTGTGTGTGTGTGTCTCATTGCAGGGGCTGCATCCTTAAAAGGCTGCATTTGTGGATCAGATGCATCACAACTTAACCACTAAGCTGTCCCATTTTAAAGACCATGGTCTGGGTTGGCTATATATACTTGTATCAACCATGTTCTTATAAGGATGCATCTCTTAAATACACAGGCACTTCCCACTCTAAGTGTGTCTCAATTCAGGGTTAGCACCCTTCAAAGGCTGCATTCATTGGTCAGATTTATTTGCGGATCGGATATATCACAACTATGCTACCAAGCAGTCCAATTTGAAAGACTTGGTCTTGAATGCATGGCCTTTGTACCCTCATCCACCATGTTCGTATAAGGATGTATCTTTTGAAATACACAGGCACTTCCCACTCTGCCTGTGTCTCAATTCTGAAGCTGCGCCCTTTAAAGAGGCTGCATTGGTTGCTCAGATTTATTTGTACGTTGGATGTAATCACAACTGTGCCACCAAGCTGTCCCATTACAAAAGACTTGGTTTTAAATATATGGCCTTGGTACCCTCATCCACCATGTTCTTATCGGTTCAAATACACAGGAGCTGCCCACTCTGCCTGTGTCTCAATTCTGAAGCTGTGCCCTTTAAAAAGGCTGCATTGGTTGGTCAGATTCATTTGTGGGTCAGATATATCACAACTGCACCACCAAGCTGTCCCATTTGAAAGATTGGTCTTGAATGCATGGTCTTGGTAACCCTCATCCACCATATTCTTATTAGGATGTATCTGTTGAAATACACAGGCACTTTGCACTCCACAGTACTTGTGTCTTAACTCTGAAGCTGTACCCTTTAAAAAGGCTGCATTGGCAGGTCACATGCACCACAGCTGCACCATTAGGCTGTCCCACTTTACAGACTTCATTGTATGTGTGCTGTGGCAAAGGCATGGTCTCCGTGGGCTATGTTCAGTACCTCCATCCATCATGTCCTTCTGAGGATGCAACCCTTAAAATCCTTATAAGGATGCAGCCCTTAAAAAAACACCCTTTTTGGTGATGGACAGCCTAGTCATGCTGGTGTGGTGTGCTTAGCTTGCAGTTCTCCTTCATTAAAGGAGACACAGTTATGTCTGGGCCAAAGCCCCTATGGATGATGAATTATACTTAGTTAATGTGAAGGAGGAGAGACACTGGCTATGACATGCCCTAAACCTCCCTACTACGTCCTATATCACAAGAAGCCAGAAGACACTTCTCACACGTAGTGCCTTGTCATTTAGCATACAGTGCAGTGCATGTACAAATTATTTTTTACACTATCTATCCACAAATGCACCACACACCACTAGCACAGGCTATGTAACAGTTTAGGGAAATGAGGCAGAAATGACAGGTCTTATTCAAATGTGAAATGATTAATTGCCCCCCTGGAGTGCAAGTGTGTGTGTGTGTGTGTGTGTGTGTGTGTGTGTGTGTGTGTGTGTGTTTTGGACCCTTAAATGAGCCCTAAGTGCCATAAACGGGCGGCGTGGGGACGCAGCGTGCGTCCACTGTAAAGCTAGCCCCTCAGGTGAATTAAACATGTCAGGTGTAAACCAAGTAAGCTGTTGATGTCATGGAACCAGCCAGATCACCTTACAGACCTTCTGTGAAAGCTCTGATGTGTCCCATGACAGCATGCATTGGCTTGTAGGACAAATGACACAAAATATATATTTATTTTGTATATTTATATATTTTTTTTTCCAAAAATATGTCTTTCTTTTAGAATTCTGTTTAAAGTTTTAAATTGATAATTAATGTGATCATGTAACCAGTGTTACATTACATTACATTACACTTAGCAGACGCTTTCATCCAAAGCGACTTGGGGACACAATAAGCTAACAGAGGTGTAGAGGAACACAGAGTAAACAGACTACACACATACACACAAGGAGATACATGTGCACAGTTTCCCAGAGCGGGCCACTTCAGATGCACACACCCCCTACACACACAGACAGATATACAAGTAAAGATATTACATTACATTACACTTAGCAGACGCTTTTATCCAAAGCAACTTACAAAAGGAGGACATGGTAGG